>NW_004624848.1:2875033-2928097 GCF_000247695.1 Heterocephalus glaber | reverse complement strand
AAGAACCAAGATGCATTATATAAAGGTACAATTCCCACTGAGAAATGTAATTGTGTTGTATACCTACAATGTACCAATAAAAGAATTTAATAAAAAAAAAAAAAAGTAAGGACCGGGGATTTAGCTCACTGGTTTCATCTGCCTGCTGTGCAAGTGCAAGGACCCGAGTTTGATCTCCAGTACCAAAAAAAAAAAAGAAAAGAAAAAGAGTAATGTCTCAATGTGCATCCACTTAGCTATAAATATCTCTAGTTTCTCATTCTTTATGGCTGAGTAGTACTCCATTTTATAGAAAAATCACATCTTCTTTATCCATTTTCCAGTTGATGGCACTTGGGCTGTTTCCAAGTTTTAGCTATTACAAACTGTGCTGCTACAAATATGGGTGCACATATATCATTGTGGTATGATTCTTTTAACTCTTTTGGGAAGATCCCCAGCAGGGGAATAGCTGGGTTAAATGGGACCTCTAGTCCTAGTTGTTTGAGGTATCTCCATACTGATTTCCACAGTGGTTGCATCAGTCTGCACTCCCACCAACAATGGAGAAGGGTTCCTTTCTCCCCACAGCCCTGCCAGCATTTGTTATTGTTTGATTTCTTGATAGCAGCCATTCTTACTGGGACGAGGTGGAATCTCAGCATTGTTTTCATTTGCATCTCTCAAATGACCAGAGATGTTGAACATTTGTTTTCATGTGTTTTTTTGCTGCTTTTACTTCTTTGTCTGAGAAATGTCTGTTCATTTCAGATGCCCATTTTTGAATTGGGTCTTTATATTTGGGGGGTCTGATATTTTTTGAGTTCTTTATATATTCTGGGTAGTAGACCTTTGTCTGAGGTCTGCTAAAATTTTTTTCCCCACATTGTAGGCTGTCTCTTAGCTCTGTTGGTGGTTTCTCTTGCAGTGCAGAAGTGTTTTAATAAGAGGAGATCCTAGTTGTTGATTCTTTCTGCTAGTTCCTGTGCTACTGAGGTTTTGTTCATAGTCTTTTCCTATGCCAGTGTCTTCAAGAGTTCTACCTAACTTATCTTCCAGCAAGTTTAGTGTTTCTTTTTTTAATATTTAGATCTTCAATCTACATGGATTTTAGTTTAGTGCATGGTGAAAGATAGGGGTCTAGTTTTAATCTTTGGCAAGTTGAAACCCAGCTTTTCCAACAGTATTTATTAAAGAGGCTATCTTTCCTCCAGTGAGGATGGTTGGCTCCTTTGTCAAAGTTTTAAAGTTGTAAGAACTCAGGATGCATACAGTTGTCATCCACTCCCCCCACTCCTTCTTCCTCTTCTTCCTTTTCTCCTCCTCCTCTTCTTGCTCTTCCTCCTGCTCCTCCTCCCCTCCTCCTCCTTCTCTTTTTCTCTCTCTTCTTCCCTCCCTCCCTCCCTCCTTCCTTTCTTCCTTCTTTCTTTCTTCAGGTAAAATTTTTGACATTAAAAAACAAATATTTATCTTAAACTTGTTTTTTTCTTCCATTATTAACAGTTTAAGTCTCTTCCCATTGTAGCATTTTATTAAAGATTGAGCTCATGTTTAATTACTTCCAAGGTTATTTCTTTGAAAAAGAAACAGTGCTTATTTTAGTATTTGTAAGTTTTGTTAATTTTGATTTGAATTACATATTGACAAAATCATAAACAGCTCACAGTAGCTTTGAGTGACACTTTCATCTATGTAGTTAAACACTTTGATAGGATTTGTGAAATAATCCCACATTAAGATACTTTCTGTTCATTTTTATACAGTAAAATGAATTTGTTAACATGGAAAGATATGCTAAATAGAAACCTCTGGCTAAAAAATGATATTGCTTTTATTTTCTTGATAACACTAGTAAGATCACTTACAAAACTCACTACATCTTCTATATAATCTTTTACATTTCTTTTGTATTCAATTATCGTTCTCTATGACCACTTTATTAATGATGTATCTGTAAATTGTTAAACGATCATACATGTTAAAATACCAGCTGTCCCCAGCAGTGACAAGAACTCCAAGTGAAATTATCTCCCAGCAGTAAAGAGGCAAGTACATAAGTATACACCGATGCTTCATTTTTTCCCTGGCAATTTTGATTGCTTCAGGCCCTATGCATAGACAATGTTATTAACAACTTGCAATACTCAAAGTATGACAGATGCAGGCAATGGCATCTATGAAATGATGGGTTAAGAGTCACCGAGTGAGCTAATTGGTTTAAATTTCTGACAGAATTTAAACTCATCCATATTTACTTTGGGGTGAACTGTGAATGTAAAAAAGATTTCTTGAGACTCTTGCTAGAAAAACATTGGCTAAAAGATTCCCAAATGACAACATTTACAAGCTGATTGCTGAGGTAGAATAGATGTTAACGAGACAGATGTAGAGGAAACAACCACTCAGAAAATTTGTTGACAGTTCATTCAATGGCTAGACATACACTTGCAGTTGCTGGGTATAACCTACCAATCTTACTCACAAGTATGTGCCCAATAGAACTGAAAGTATAGGTCACAAAAATCCTTGAACAAGAGGTTTTTTTTTTAAAGTTTGCTTTATAATCACCAAATACAGAAAATAGGCAGATATTATAATTCACACAATATAATACTCAGGGGTATTTTATTAGCAATAAAAAGGACTAAGCTGGTGACACATGCTGTGATAATAGATGAATTTCAAAAATGTTATATCGAATAAAATAACCATAAAATGACTAAACACAATGCACATTTTTCCATTTGTATGTAATTCAGCCTTGGACAGCACTGATACAGAGATAACAGAATTAGATTTCTGCTTCAAAAGACTCTTAGAATTAATAACTAAATTCAGGGCAGGGGATTTAGCTCAGTGGTTCTGTTGCCTGCCTTGCAAATGCAAGGTCCCAAGTTAGATCCCTGGTACCAAAAACAAATAAACAAACAAACAAAAAAGAAAAACAAAAAACTAAATTCACTAATGTAGCAGGATATACAATCAACACACAATAATCAATAGCATTCCTCCTATATGCTAATAGAGAGCCCACTGAGAAAGAAATTAGCAAAAAAATACCACTCATTATAGTGCCAAGAAAAATTACTTTAGAATTAACAAAGGAAGTGATAGACCTCTACAAGGAAAAGTGCAGTATTCTGAAAAAGGAAATCAAGAAAATGGAAAGATATCCCCTATTCCTGAATAGGCAGGAAAAATAAAGTCAAAATGGCTACATTTCCAAAATACAGATTTAACACAATTCCTATTAAAATTCTTACAGTATTTTTTCACAGAACAAGAGAAGACTATCTTAAAATTTATATGGAACTAGAAAAAACCCAAAATAGCAAAAGCAATCCTGGGTAAAAAATAGCAAAGTTGGAGGCATCACCATCTTGGACATTCAGTTACGTTACAAAGCTACAGTGATTTAAAAAAAAAAACAAAACCCAGCCTGGTACCGACACAAAAACAGACATGAGGATCAGTGAAACAGAATGGAGCATGCAGAATCAACTCCAACCACATTTAACGACTTGATCTTTGCCAAAAGGGCCAAAAACATACATGGGAGCAAAGACAGCCTCTTTAATTAATGGTGCTGGGAAAATGGCTCTCCACATACAGAAGATTGAGTCTAGACAATTATCTCTCACCATTTATGAAAGTAAAATAAAAACTAAGTAACTAAATGTTAAACCAGAAACCTTGTACCTGCTGGGAAACAAAATAGGTAAAATTTGTGTAGGCGAGGACTTTCTGAACAGAACCCAGTTTCACAGAAAATAGTCCCAAGAATCAACAAATGAGATCATATAAAATTAAAAAGATTCTCCATAGCAAAAGAAATAATGAACAGAGTGAAAAGACAATCTACATATTGGAAAAAAAGTTTTTATCAGCAATTCCTCAGACAGAGGGCTAGTATTCAGAGTAATAAAGAACTAAAAAAAAAAAAAAATAGATCACCTAAAAGACCCAATAAAAAATGGACAAGTGAAATGAACAGACGCATCTCAGAAGAAGAAGTAAAAATGGCCAATAAATACATGAAAAAATGCTCAACATTGCTAGCCATTAGAGAAATTCAAATTAAAACAACAGTGAAATTCCATCTCACCCCAAAAAGAATGGCCATCATCAAGAAATCAGATAATAACAGATGCTGGAGAGGCTTTGGGGAAGAAAGAACATTTCTACACTGTTGTGGCAGTGTAAACTAGTACAACCACTATGGAAGTCAATGTAGAGATTCTTCAAAAGTCTGAAACTACAAATGCCATTTGACACAGCTATTTCCCTTCTAGGTATCTTCCAGAAAGAGTTAAAGACATTCTAATGGTGATACATGTATACTCCTGTTTATAGTAGCACAATTCATAGTAGCTAAATGGTGGAAGCAGCCTATGATATGTCCATTAACAGGGAATGGAGATAGAAAATGTGGTATTTACACAAAATGGAGTATATCATTCTGCCATAAAGAAAGATAAATTTGAGTCATTTGTAGGAAAATGGATGCACCTTGATATCATAATGTTAAGTGAAGTACATCACCCACACAAATACTGCATGTCTTCTCTTATGTGAGAATCCCAAACTACAACGAGCAAAATAAAAGTCCAGTAATAGGAAGAAGGGAGATAGATCTTTCTCAAAGGGGAAGGGGGGAAAGAGATAGAGCAAGGGGTAGTGGAGGGAAGGGAAAGCGTATAAAAAAGAATGAAGTTGTGTCCTGGTACCTGCATCAAATCCATACAAGCCACGTAAGCATTATATACTCTAAACACATACAAAAAAGGAAGGGAATCACGAGGGTGGAGGGGTAGGGGAGGAAGGGAAAGGGCATGGAAAAGGCAGTAAGATGTGTTATGCACATGCACAAACCTCACACAAGAAACATAGCCATGTACTGCACACGGGCACTAAGAAAAATATTTTTTAATGGAAAGTACGTGTAAAGTTTCTGGGCTAATACCTCAGGGTCTTCCATGTATCAAGATGTATTCAGTCAAGTTTTCTACACTTCAATTTAATTTAGTTTTAATTTTTAATTTATCAGGTCATGATTTTCTTATTTGAGTGAATAATTGCAATGAAGTATACATTGACTTCTTTTCTTGTTTTACCAGAAGTTTCTAATTAAGCAACTCTGTTTTATATGACTCATAAATAAAACATTTGTCTCATCAAAAATATCTTGAAGCTGCTTTTCATTATTATATTTATGACAGTTTTTACTTGCAGTCATGATTCATGTATGATAATTATCATATATTTGAAAGGTGATTTTTTTTCTTTTTGCTGTGATGATAGTTTAAACTGAGACATTCAGTCACTCCTGAAAATTTTGTTTATTATATATGTTAGTTCAGTATTCATAAACTCTATTTATATTCCTTGCAACATGGGAATTATGTGAAGATATATTTATATAATACAATTTGTGTGATTATGTTTATGTGTAAGTATAATCATTTAAATGAATTTTTCCAATCAAAGTTTAAGTTTATCAAAAGCCTTGCCATTTTTGTCTGTAAATATTCCAAATAAACATTCACTGTTGCCAACCTTTGTGGATGGTCAACATGATTTTTTAAAACAAGGGCTCAAAAGGTGTAAGATTCACATGGAAGAACTTGATAACTATCAAGTAATCTCTATGACATATGGGCACTCTGTTTTAACTTTATTAAGATTGTTTTCCTTATTAGATAAGGGCTGTTAAGAGGGGAGAATATTAACATTATTGTCAACATAATACAAAATAATTTGTATCTAAATTAGTTGAATTCTTCTTCCATGCCAAAATATGTACTGCTTACAAAAGTACACAAAGACAATACTATTTCATTTTTGTTTAGTAATTGCAGAAAATACAAATTCTCCCATACTAAAAAATAAACCCCTCCTTGTCCCTATAAACTCATCCTTCCCCCACTGTGTTCCTCCACTCCCATTTCTTTGTCATTATTAGTAAAACATATTAAAAGTGTAGTTTATATATCTCATCCAATTTCTTCTCCTCTGTCTTTCTCTTGGACACAGTCTGTCCAGATCTTCTTACTTTCTTAGGTCACTACTGACTTCCATATTAAAAAATATGTCAATAGTCTCATTGGAAGATCTTGTGAGCTCTCTGCTAATAATTCTCCAACTTTACACAGAATGCAGGGTGAAACCAGGGATTTGTCATGCCCTAGGAAGACCTACAAACATTATTCCTCCTGCACGCATATGATTTTCTCCTTTACTCTTTTAGGTTTTTGCTCAGAACTTTTAACTTTGACAGACCTCTGATAATCCTACATAGCAGCCACAGCTGCTCCATCTATTTACCCAGCTTTGAGGTCACTGTACTCATAAGCAACAGACAATACATTATATGTGTACAGATCTGTTCAGTGTTTCTCTAAAAAATACAAACCACATTAGGGCAGGACCTTTGCTTTGCCTGCTAAGATGTACCTGGTACTAGACTGGCCCTCAACACACCCAACCCACTGTGCAATCATTAATGTGCCCAAAACCATTCCTGTTTCGTAAAATGTCACTTTTTTCTTTTTTTTTTTATTATGCTTGCTCACTACTTAGTGAAATTAAATATTTTCTTATTTCTTTTAACAAAAGAAGGCACTGAACATTTTGCCACCTGTGGGAAATTGTAGAATTTAGTTATCTAGTTATAAGAATATGATCACCAGAAGTTTGTTAACTGAGAAAATTAAGAAGTCGTTTCTGGGAATTTCCACAAGTCTGTTTGTTAAAGAATTCCAGGAAACTTTAGGAGATGTTGTAAAAGTTTTACAGGAGAAAAACATGTTTTCCTAGCTTTCTTAGTAACCATTGTCTGGGGTCAGAGGACTGCGACCCAATGACTCTATGGGTGGTGAGAGAGATACGGTTC
Source organism: Heterocephalus glaber (assembly GCF_000247695.1). The sequence continues at coordinate 2,921,226 of NW_004624848.1, read as the reverse complement.
ACTATGTACATCTGTGATGTTTGCAGTGGGCCGGTGGGCTTGACTTCTGCTGAGGTCACCCTGCTTTCCTGATACCATCTGATAAAAAGAGGGCTGCAGTGTACTCTTAGATGTACGGATAGGTGAATGGAAACAAGGGATGTGTAAATTCACCTGTAGCTTTTATGAGTCCCTTAGAGTCACTTGTTATCACTGGATGTTAAAACCAAAAAGACAATAGCCAGAATGACTAAGCTGTTTTCCTATACATACAAAAGCCTTACTTCTTTCCTTTGTGATTGAGGAACAGTGTCAGGAGAATAAACTGCTGTTCATCCCCCAGGCTGTCTCCTTTTCTTTCTTTAAAGGTCGGTGCTCTCTGGGGTCTCTGGTCTCCCTCTAGAGAGACCACTGACAGCCACGCATCCCTATAATTAACGTGGAGGAAATGAGTGGGCTTCTGTGCACTTGAGGCATCTGATCACCCGAGGAAAGAGAGAGCGAGGCCTTCTAAGATTTCCTGTGGCCTCGGAGAGAGCACCCTTACTGTGGATGATGCTGAGTGTTTAAAGTGTGCTTTCATCTAGCTTGGCTAACACAACAGATCGTACTTTATTTGAACAAAAGTAAACATTATTTGTGAATAAATTAAATAATAAATATATGAAAATTCAAAGTGCAGTATTTTAAAATGTGCAATGAAAGCCTTGAATTTGTTTCTGTGGCCATGATTTTTTCCTATCAGGTTTTATACTTGAGGAGTCAATGTGCAATTCTAATCCAGACCCTAAGGATAGTCTTGGAAAGTCTTTTAATTCCTTCCCCTGGCATGGTGGGACTTGGGAGATGAAGCTGGGAGGATCTCTGGGCTCAGGAGTCTGGGCTGCAGAGGGCTCTGCCAACCGTGTGGCTGAGACCCCTGTGAGATCTGTTGGGGACCTCTCCGGAGCAGGGGCTACTTTGCCTAAGGAGGGGGTGAACCAGCTCAGATTGGGAGTGGAGCAACTCAAATGGTTTTTATTTTAATTTTTTTATAGAGCTGGGGATTGAATCAGGGCATCACACATATTAGGCAAGAGCTCTTCCCTGGGCTCCAACCCTAGCTGTCATAAAGCTCTTGATGATCTAGTTTGTTAGAATAAGTAAATGACCAAACAGTTTTGAAAAGCTATTTTACATCTTCAAAACTTTACCAATGAAATTATATTTAATGGACCGAAACCTTTTCTTCCATTAACAATTACATGTTAAAAGCTCTCATGACAAGTAAATGGGCTCCACACCATGCTGAGTATTTTCTTGTAGGAATTTATGCAGATGGTCGGGGAGCCCTGGTTCACCTGTGGGAACAGTGTGCCCGGAGTCCCTGCAGCTGGCTTGGATGCTCCTGGGGGCTCAAAGGTGCGGTAAGAGCCTGAGCCAAGAGCCAGCTGCGTTCCGGGCCTCCACCTATGGGGCTGCCCCAAGGCTGTGACTCTTGGGCATCTGAGAAATTTACTCATCCTGCGGGGCAGGAGAGCGGTCCACTCTGCAGCTGCAAACGCCGGCCACGTGTTTCTGCCTGTGCAGTCACTGGCAGGGGCAGAGGGCTCGCCACAACGCCAGGCTGTGGCCCCGGTGACCCATCCTTGGGGCTCTGCCCCAGCATCCCGGCCACCCCGACAGGGACGCTCCTGCAGCTGCCGGGCCCAGACACGCGTTTGCTCCAGCATGTGCCGAGGGGCACAACCACCTGGAATTCCTCCGAAAGAAATCACAAGCAGGAGCCCTGAAGACGTTTCGTTTAGATTCCTCGTGTTAACGAGAAAGTTCTGGTTGTGTAATCGGTATGATTCAGAGACAAGAATTGCGTTGAGGCGGTGAGAAGCTGTTGGCGAGAGTGGATCAGTCCCCAGCCGTCAGCGTCCCTACCCCCCACGCTGTCCCTCAGGACCGGGTGTGCTTACATTCATCACATGCTCCCATTCTCATCCTTGTGGTAGAATCAGAAAGAAAGCCGAATTACTGTAATCACATACGTTACGAGGTAAAATCTGATGATAAAGAAAAGCTTATGTTTTAGAAAAAGCGCAGTCATATTTCTGGGTGGAAGTGAAAATGTTCCCATGTGTTCCACAGTAAGTCTGTACCAGAAGAATAGAATTATATGTGATTTAGAGGCTAAGAGGAAAATTTGCTGTTGTGGATGTCCCTTGTTCTACATAGCAGAAGTTTTTAAAGTTGAGATACACAAATCCACCAATCTAGTAATTCCAGACCTGGGCAATAATGCTCCAGTAACCTTCTCAACCGTCATATGGAGTGCATAAGAGTACTATCCCCATGATGTCTCTGACAAACCCCAGTACAGAAAGTGGTACAGCCCTGGCCAGGGATACAGACAGAAGATCTAGCCAGACACGACAGCAATTTTCCAGGAACGGCCTGTCAGGTACACTTTACGATTAATATCACAGGGCTTTGCAAAGACTCCTTGGCAACGGAAATTGTTTTCTCTGGTGGCCGATCCAGCCACTGCAGGCTCATCCCCCACTGGCTGCTTACCCAGGACAGGAAAGCAGGTCACAAGTCTACAGCTTTTGTTCTTTTTCCTCCTTCCTGCTTTCTTTTCCTCATATATAAACCCAGTGTTCCTTCACATTTTAAAATAAAACCCAGATACTGATTAGTTTTCCTTGTTCACAGATACAATAATATGTTCATGTAACTACATATTTGATCTATTATTTGATACTGTAACTGGAAGAATTGGAGATTGTCCTTAATAAGGGAACTGGTGAAGTACCAAGGATACATGTTATATCACAGTGCACAGCTATAAATAAGAACGAGATAGTTCTATATACATTAATCTGAAACGATTTCTAAGATATAAGCAAAGTGCAGGACAGCACACATAGGATATTATCATTTGGAGAAATAAACCAATACTTCCATGATTTTAATATATAGAATATCTTAAAGGACAAACAGAAACCTGAATTGCAGTCTGCTTTCCATCACTACAACAAATACCCAAGATAACTGACTTATCAGGAAGGGAAGCGGTCACCCACCTCATGCCGGGAGCACAAGAGAAAGAGACCAAACCCTCACCCTTCCTCTCATGGCACACCCCAAATGGTGCCCAAAACCTTCCCATGGGTGCCTCAGAGTAAACACCACCTCCCAGTGCTGCCAAGTGGGAACAAGAGCTCTCCCACACGGGCTTTGGGGTCGATCCAGACACGAGCTACAGCATCTCAGTCCCTGGGGCCTCCAGGAAGGGAGAGACGGGCCCCGCTGTGGGTCAACACCTCCCAAGCACAGTGCTTTGTTATTAGCTTTTAGCTCTGAACAAGAATATGTATGTGTCTGTGTTTTGCTTGACAAATATTGATCAGATCAACAAATAGATTGTTGATATGAAACCTTGGAAAGCTGCTGGGGGAAGGAGAGAGAGAAGGCAGTCAGAGGACAAGTGGTCTCCTGGGAGAACAGGGCAGGGTGACTGTGTGCAGCACACGCACTGTTGTCAAGGGATACGCTCATTTCCGAGGACACAGTGCCACCCAGCTGAGGGCCCGTCAGTGTAACTACACTGGACCATGAGGTGTGTGTCAATTCAGGAGCACGCAGGCCCAGCTGGCCACAGCCTGGGCAGAGTCGGGGCTCCTTCCCCTAACTTCTTCGCTGTGGCCCGGGACTTTAGGACCTATGCAATCCATTCCTAAGTCTGTTTGCGCTGCTTTCCAATCAAACCTCAGATCAGCCTCTTTCATCTTCACTGCTCCAAAGCACATGTAATTCACCATCAGTCTGCAGCAGGACTGCGAATGAAGGCCTCCAAAGCCCAGACCTCAGAGCTGCCTGGAACCACCTTTCAGGGCACGTCAGATCCCTGCCATCTCTGGACTGAAGCCCTCCATCACGCCCGGAGCAGGAGGTGGCTCTTGGCGTTCTGGATGGGGTAGAAGGTCACCACCTCTCTGGCCTTGTTTCCTCCATTCTGTGCTCCTGCTGCCCAGCCCTGGGGCTTGGCCCTCCCTGAAGCCGCAGCTGCAGATGGACCCTCTCGGGAAGTGCTTCCGGCAAGTGGCCCCACAGCTCCCAACTCAAGACTTACTTCTTCAGAGGAGCCTCCCCGGACTTTACTGCTGGACAAGACAGTTGTCCACACCATGGCCATGTTATAATTAAACTATTTTATGTCCTTCGTGGGATGTATAAGAAATCAGAATTATTTTATTCAAAAATTTGTTCATGGAGCTTTTGTTTGTCTCCCCTTGAGCCAAGGATAAAGTCCATGTGGGCCAGGCCACTTCCCTGGGCTCACAGGAGAGCAGGGTGTGGGAGACGCTCGCTGCTGGATGAGTGAACAGTGCTGATGTGGACCCATCGTCTTCTGGAAGTGTTTGCCAGGAATTCACATTCACGAGCCTTAGGGGTGCAACTTTGAGTTCTAGATCTGGAAATTACATGGCTGAATTGCGACAGAGTCTGCTCCAGCATCCCTGTCTGGACATAACATGAATTCCAGTTCTGGTCAAAAAGGTGCCTCTGCTTAGGAATCATCCTGCAGGCTGAGCGGCCAGTGAGACTCCAGCTTATTGTTTTCTTTTTCCCTTCCCAATTCTTAACCCTAACTGACTTTTTCTCCTCTCCTCCCCTCCCTTCTGCTTTCCTTTTTCCTTTTTTTCTTACTCTTCTTTCTTTTCTTCCTTTTCCTTTCTTTCTCTTTCTTTCTTTTTCTTTCTTTCTTTCCTTTCTTTCTTTTTTCTTCTTTTCTTTCTTTCTTTTTCTTTTTTTCTTCCTTCTCTTTTCTTTTCTTTCTTTCCTTCCTTCTCTTCTTTCTTTCTTTCTTCGTTCTTTCTTTCCTTCTCTCTCTTTCTTTCCTTCCTTCCTTCTCTCTCTTTCTTTCCTTCCTTCTCTTCTTTCTTTCTTTCTTTCTTTCTTTCTTTCTTTCTTTCTTTCTTTCTTTCTTTCTTCTTTCACTTCCATAAGAAAGAGGGACCCCAAGAAAGAAAGGGTTTTTCTGAACAGGGTTCAAATTAATAATTGTGAATATCAGAATATATGTGATCTTATTTCTTTTTCAACTTAATGCAAGGATACATACATACACACTTCACTTATTTTCCATTTAAAAGATTTTAATTTTTGTTGGAACTGAAAAAATAATGTATTTAACATTTCAGACTATAATAGCATAATACTCATAATTTGCAATAGCATTTTAATATGTAAAATATTAGAATTTTATCAAACAATAGAGCCCTTATTTATATAAATGTGTGCAATACAAACTATCTTATATTCTATTTTAGCTTGTGATTCTGTCATCCAAGGACTGTCTACCCAGAGGCCACCAATAAATAGAAACATTAAGATATACAAAACATAGTTTCTATTCTCAGGAAGTCCTGATTTAAATTAAGAAATAGGCACACTTACAAAGACAAGGCTCTCAATAGCAGCTATTAAGAAACAGTGTAGAGAGAAGCATGACTAACTTACTGGAGGTGTGTGGGGTGGGGTCTCTAAGATCAGCTCTGGGCTCCGAACTTAAAAGTTAAGTGGCTATGCAAACATAAATCTAACTGCCTATGAGTCAACCTCTGCCTGAGGCCTGGTTTCATCGAGTCTATTTCAAACTAAAAGATTTTATTATTGTACTTAGTTACTGCAATTCTGCCTAGAGTCATAATACGGTTTAGTTTTAAAGCTTAGAAAGAACTCTAAAGCTAATCTCAAAAATTAAGTGGGCAAGAATATCTAAGAAAAATACATAAGAGGATGGGTGAATAGGCTGGGTTGAACTGTTCCTCTTTCTTGGCTTTCAGTCTGGGTCTTAGCCGTGGGCGTGTGACATGCTCCTAGCCACTGCCACCTAGTCAGTGAAGATCTGAGATGAGCCAGTCAGCCCAGGCAGAGCAGAGAAAGGCTATTCTATAGCTAAGGGCAAGTTTTCTGTGTGTCCTCCACATATGGACAAGTAAGAATTATTATTATTATTTGGGGCATATTTTTAAAACTGAGAAAATGTACATGAAATGTTCTACCTGAACTATTTTAAGTATACTGATCAGTAGTGTTGGGTACATTTACCAAGCTGTCTGTCAATATTGAAAACTTTTTTCATGTTGCAAAAGGTGAAATTCTGGGGGGCTGGGGATTTAGCTTAGCAGCATAGTTCCTGACTGGCAAGTGTAAGGTCCTGAGTTCGATCCCCAGTACCAAAAAAAAAAAAAAGTGAAATTCTGTATGCATTAAACAGCAACTCCCATTCTATGTCTTAGATTTCTAGAAGTATAAAAAGGCTTTTAGTTTTATTTGTGAATTTTATAATCTCTAGTACTTCTATGACCTTGTTAAAAATGACCCATGGCATTTGTTTTCCTTCTCCGCAGTGCTGGGGAGGAACCCAGGGCTCCCACATGCTGGGCAGGTGCTCAGGCGTGGAGCTGCACCCCGGCCCATTATACCTTTTTCCTAGCGCAGGTACCATGGCAAGGGCTTTTCTATGTTCAGAATCTCCTGAGTGATTCTCTCAGACCTTTGGTACACAGCCTGAGGAGTCTTCTGACTCTCTAATATAAAAGATATTTGAACAATTTTTATATATTATAAATTTTTATTTAATTTTATAGATGAATGAAGTTCACCATTTCTATTAAGGATGATATTGGCTACAAGGATAATGACTATATAGTTATATTATTATTTACTACAGTAGACACTTGTAGGAGCAAATTATCCAGTAATAGGTTAAATAAGTTAGTTTCAGCATGAAAGCTATAGATAGGTGTGATAGATGATGCACATCTGTAATATCAGCACTCTAGGAGGCTGAGGCAGGAGGACTGCAAGTTCTAGACCAGTCTGGGCAACTCAATAACTGAGATGTCTAAAAAAAAAAAAAAAAAAGAAAATATGTTTATATATTGTTTAGTGGAAAAATCTGGTTACCAAATATGCAGTTTAATTTCATTTTTATTTCAAAGAAATAGCTTCTATTTAGATGTCCCCCCAAAGCCTCACATGCTCATTAGGTAAGGCTTTTCAGAGATGGCTGGATCTAGGGTATGTGAATATGGATTAAAGGTGTGTGATTGACAGCATAGTTCTGGGTGTGGATAATGGGAAACCCCACCCTGGGTGTGGGTGGCACCAAACAACAGGCTTGTAGCCTGGATGGGATAAAGAAAAAGAAAGGCTGTTGCTGCTTACCTCCTACTACCCTGCCATGGACTGTTTCTCCTCTGCGACATCCTTCTACCATGCTGCCATGCCTTGGAGACAGCCAACTGTGGAATGAAACCTCTACAAACTGGGAGCCAAAGTAAACCTTTCCTCCTTTAACTTATGGGTGTTGGATATTTTGTCCCAGCAACAAGGAAATAACTAAAACAATGTATATATACATAGCACAAGAAAGACAGGAAAAAAGGAGAGAGATAAAGACAGGGGGAGAAATGGAATTCTCTCTTCACTCACATCTTAATTTCAGCTACAAAGAAAAACACACTACAGAGTAAAAACATGAATAGTAAAAACCCAAATAGGTGAACTATAATTATCTTTGGGATATGGAAGCATGGGTGACTTCTTCATTGGGATTTTCAAATTATTTATAATTGTCTATAATTTATGTGGTAAAAAATCAGGTTTATGTCCAAATTTCAGATAAAAATTAGTTTTTTACCCTTTCATTTTTCCTTAAAGGTATAACAACGTATTATGATTTATATTTATCTTTAGTGCATAAAGAAAACCCACACATTTCTCTTTTTTTCCCCATTTAGTTTATTGGTACATTTTAGGTATACAATACAGTTATATTCCTCATTGGGATCTTGTACCTTTACATGAGTATCTTGGTTCTTATTTTTTTCCCATTCCCCTGCCCTCCCTTCACCCCCTCTACCCTTCACTATTTGCAAAGACTTTGTTTCCATGTTTTTTCCTTTTCTCACATTTTTTTCTTTTCCCTTCTTTCCTTCACCCTTCCCCTCTGATTTCCGCTACTCCTTTAGACATTTTCTTTCTATTTCACATTATCAATTATACACTTTGCTTCTTATTTACACTTTTAGTTTTTCACACCAGAGAAACGATTCAGTATTTACACATATGTCCTATTTATTTCACTTAAGATTATGGCATCAATATGTATCCACTTAGCTATAAATGTCTCTAGTTTCTCATTCTTTATGGCTGAGTAGTACTCCATTTTATTAAAAAAAACCCCATATCTTCTTTACCCAGTCTCCAGTTGATGAGCAATTGGGCTGTTTCCAAGTTTTAGCTATTACAAACTGTGCCATGATAAACATGGGAGCGTATATATCACTATGGTATGATTCTTTTAATTCTTTGGGAAGATACCCAGCAAGGGAATAGCTGGGTCAAACGGGGCTTTTAGTCCTAGTTCTTTGAGGTATTGCCATATTGATTTCCACAGTGGTTGCACCAGTCTGCATTCCCACCAACAGTGAAGAAGGGTTCCTTTCTGCCCACAACCCTGCCAGCATTTGTTATTGGTAGATTTCTTGATAGCAGCCATTCTTTCTGGGGTGAGGTGGAATTTCAGTGTTGTTTTCATCTGCATCTCTCAAATGACCAGTGATGTTGAACATTTTTTCATGTTTATTTGCTGCTTTTACTTCTTTGTCTCAGAAATGTCTGTTCATTTCTGATTTTTGAATTGGGTCTTTATATTTGGAGGATCTAATTTTTTCATTCTTCATATATTCTAGATAGTAGACCTTTGTGTGAGGAGCAGCTGATAAAAATTTTTCCCACATTGCAGGTTGTCTCTTAGCTCTATTGGTGGTTTCTCTTGCAGTGGAGAAGCTTTTTAAAAAGATGAGATCCCAGTTGTTGATTCTTTGTGCTAGTTCCCGTGCTACTGAGGATTTGTTCATAAAGTCCTTTCCTATGGCAATGTCTTCGAGAGTTCTACCTAAATTGTCTTCCAGCAAGTTTAGTGTTTCTGTTTTAAGGTCTAGATCTTTAATCCCCATGGATTTTAGTTTAGTGTATGGTGAAAGATAGGGGTCTAGTTTTAATCTTTGGCAAGTTGAAATCCAGTTTTTCCAACAGCATTTATTAAATAAGCTATCTTTCCTCCAGTGAGTGTATTTGGCTCCTTTGTCAAAGATAAGGTAGCTGAGTATGTCTGGAGTTGTGTCTGCATCTTCTAATCTATTACACTGATCTTCGGCTCTGTTTCTTTGCCAGTACCATGCTGTTTTTATCACAGTGGTGTTGTAGTATAGTTTCAAGTTGGGAATTGCGATACCCCCTGCCATGTCTCTGTTGCCTAGAATTACTTTTGCTATTCTAGGTCTCTTCTGGTTCCAGATGAAGTTTTGGATTGTTTTCTCTACTTCTGTGAAATATACTGGGGATTTGAACTGGGATTGCATTGAATCTGTATAGCAGATTTGGAAGTATGGCTATTTTCACTATATTGTTCTTCCTACCCAGGAACAGGGGATGTCTTTCCATTTTCTTATATCCTCCTTGATCTCCTTTTTCAGAGTGTTATAGTTCTCAATGTAGATGTCTTTTGCTTCCTTCATTAGATCGATTCCTAGATATTTCATTTTTTTGGATGCTATTGTGAAAGGGGTTGTTTCCCTAATTTCTCTCTCAGTGAGTCTGTTATTTGTGTAGGAGATGGCTATTGATTTTTCAGTGTTGACCTTGTATCCAGCTACTCTACTGACTCTGTCAATTAAATCCAGAAGTCTTTTGGCAGAGTTTTTTGGGTCTTCTATGTAGATTATCATATCATCAGCAAATAATGACAGTTTAACTTCTTCCTTTCCTATCTTTATTCTTTTTTATTTCTTTCTAATTGCTGTGGCTAATATTTCCAAAACTATATTGAACAGGAGTGGTGATAGTGGACATCCTTATCTTGTTCCTGATTTTAGCATGAAGGTTTTCAGTTTTTGACCATTTAGTATGATGTTGGTTGTTAGTTTTTCATAGATAGCCTTTATCAAGTTGAGATAAAGACCATCTATTCCACTTTCTGCAGGGTTTTTATCATGAATGGGTGTTGAATTTTGTGGAATGCTTTTTCTGCACCTAATGAGATGATTCTATGGTTTTTGTCCTTGACTCTGTTAATATAGTGTATTAAATTTATTGATTTATGAATGTTGAACCATGCTTGCATCCCTGGGATAAATATGACTTGGGCAGGGTGTATGATCTTCTTGATGACCCTCTGTATTCTATTTACCAGTATCTTGTTAAGGATTTTTGCACCTGTGTTCATTAGGAAGATTGGCCTGTAGTTCTATTTTTTAGTTGGGTCTTTCCGTGGTTTTGGAATCAAAGTAATACTTGCTTGCTTCCAGGAATGATTTTGGAAGTACTGCTTCCCTTTCAATTTCATTGAAAAGTTTAAAAAGTAGTGTCAATAGTTCTTCTCTAAATGTTTTGTAGAATTTAAATGAAGCCATCAGGACCTGGGCTTTTCCTTGTTGGCAAATTTTTAATTACATCTTCAATTTGCCTGATTGTAATTGGGGTGTTTAGAATTTTTATATCTTCTTCATTCAACTTTGGTAATTCATATGTATCTAGAAATCTGTTCATGTTTTCTGTTTTCCATTTTATTAGAGTACAGGTTCTCGAAGCAGATATTGAGGTTCCTCTGGGTTTCTGCTGGATCTGTTTTGACTTCACCTTTTTTGTTTCTAATTGCATGTATTTGAGGTCTTTCTTTCCTTTTTTACATAAAGTTGGCTGATGATTTATCAATTTTATTTATTCTTTTGAAAAACCAACTCTTTGATTCATTGATTTTTTTTGTATCATTCTCTTAGTCTCCATTGCATTGATTTCTGCTCTGATATTTATAATTTCCTCCCTTGTACATGCTTTGGGTTTGTCTTGCTCTTCTTTTTCTAGGAGCTTAAGATTCAGTGTTAGGTTATTTGAGCTCACTCTGTTTTCCTAGTGTGAGCATTTACTGCTATGAATTTCTCTGATAGAATTGCTTTCATTGTGTCCCAAGATTCCTGTATGTTGTATTGGCATTATCATCTATATGTAAAAACTGTATAATTTCTTCTTTAATTTCCTCTGTGACCCACTGGTTGTTCAGGAGAGTGTTATTCAATTTCCATGTGTTTGTGAATTCTTGTGGTTTCTTACGCTGTTGATCTCCAGTTTAACTGCACTATGGTCTGATAATACACATGGGATAACTTCAATTCCTTTGCATTTACTTAAACATGTTCTATAAGCTAGTATGTGGTCTATTTTGGAGAATGACCCATGTGCAGCCAAAAAGAATGTATATTCTGATTTTGTGGGGTGGAACACTGTAAACATCTATTAAGTCCATTTTTTTCAAAAGCTTGGTTCAGTTCCAGTATTTTGTTCTTGATTTTCTGTCTAGGTGATCTATCTGTGACAGTGGGGTATTGAGGTCCCCCACTACAATTGTATTAGTGCTTATTTGGTTTTTCATGTCCCCTAATATTTGTTTTGTATGGTTGTGGGCATTAGTATTTGGTGCATATATATTTGACTGTCATGTCTTTGTCTTGGATTGTTCCCTTTACAATGATGTAGTGACCTTCTTTGTCTCTCTTAATTAGTTTTGGTTTGAAATTTACTTTGTCTTCAAATAAGATAGCCACCCGTGCTTTTTTCTGGGTTCCTGTTGCATGGAGAACTGTTTTACATCCTTTTACTTTCAGTCCATGAGTTTCTTTTTGAAGAAGTTATGTTTCTTGCATATAGCATATTGTTGGATTTTGCTTCTTAATCCATTCTGCCAGTCTATTTCTTTTAATTGGTGAATTGAGGCCATTAATCTTGATGGTTATAACTGATATGTATTGACTTATCATTGTCATGTTATTTTCCTGTTGTTGGTTCTTTTTTTTCTCCCTCCCTTTAATTTCTTGCTTTGCCTGATGAATTTGCTCAGTTGGACATCAAGGAGTTGTGACCTTTGTTATCTTTTTTTAGTATATTGTTTAGAATTGGAGTGCTGGTTTGGTGTCATGAAATTTCTCAGGTGTTCTGTCATGGAAGTGTCTTCTTTCCCCATCAATTTTGAAAGGTAGTTTTGCAGGATACATCAGTCTAGGTTGGAGGTTGTTTTCTTTTAAGGCTGGAAATACTTCTCTCCAGGCTCTTGACAGTTTGTGTTGAAAAGTCTGCTGTGATTCTGATGGGTTTTCTTTGCAGGTGATTTTCTTTTCTCTGCTTGTAGTATTTTGTTCTTCTGTTGGGTTTCCAGGATCTTTATTATTATATGTCTAGGTGTAGATTTCTTTTGATCATGGATAGTTGGAGTCCTATATGCCTCACTTATCTGTATGTCAAATTCTTTTGCTGTATTTGGGAAGTTTTCTGTCATTAATTCTGTGAATAGTTTTTTTAAATGTCATTTGTATTTTTGCTTTTTCATGGACTCCTATCAGTCTTATATTATTCTTCTTTGCATCATCTAGGAGCTGTTGGATTGATTTCTCATGGTCCCTTACTATTTTTAAGAGATTTCTCTTTTCATGGTCACTGACCACCATCCTGTCTTCTATATCTGATATTCTGTCTTCAGATTGGCTCATTCTGCTCTGTACACTTTCAATAGAGTTTTTAATCTCCTGGATATCTGTTCGAATCTGTTTCATGGATTCCATTTCTTTCCCATGTTGGGCATTCATGGTTTCCATCATGGTCCTGAACTCATCAATTTTTTTTTTATCTGTTTCTGTTCTAGAGTCTCTAATCATGTCTTTCACTCTGCTCACCATCTCTGTAGTTTTCTGGAAATTATTTGTTCTGAATTTTTCTAGAGCCTCATTCATCTGTCTTGTTACTTCCTGTGCTATCAATTCAGGGTGTCTAGGTAGTTGACCATCAGAGGTTTTCCTGAGAATTTGCCTTTGGTGAGCTGGAAGTCTGGGATTATGCCTTGCTTAGATGTCTTCTCATTTTTATTTTTGTTGCAGGTACTGTCCTTGGTTTAATTCCTGGGTTGATACTTTGATATTGCTTATTGTAAGTATTTTTGTTGCTTTTATTTAGAACCCTTATGGAATGATTCCTTCTCAGAGGTGTCTTCCAGATATAGCTAGTCTTTAAGTTTTGAGTCTCTAATAACACTGAGGCAAGTACAGTGGTCTGGTGTGTCTTTATTGCAGAGATTCTCTTCCCTTTTCCAGTGGGTTTCAATTTTCATCAAGGAGCCTGAGGCCCTCTTTCTGTTGTTCATGTCTGCTCTATCTTCTGCAGCTAATGAATGCCCTTTATGACCCCCTATGCCTCTGCAGTGTGTGCAGTGTGTGACCAGGTACCTACACAGCCAGGAGGCCAGAGGCGGGGGGGGAGGGGTGCTGGGCTGGGGTGGTGCTGCAGGTGCTTGTGTGGCTCTTCTCGTTGGTTGGAGGTGGGGTGGGGGCGGGGCGGGGTGGCAGTCCAAGCTCCACTTGGCTGAGGTCCTCGCCCCTACACATTTTTTAACACTATGAAATGAAATTTTGGCACACAGTCCACAAACAGTATCACTCAGTAAAATAAATCTTGAATAGCTGACTTTAATAAATTACTACATGAAAACATGTTATCTAAAAGTAGACATTAAATACATCTTCCTCATTAACTTCTAAAACATCATAAATTCAACATCAAGAAACTTTTCTACCTAAATTAATATTATACAAGTACATGTAGCATATATTTCCAAAATAACATGGTCACATGACATTTTAAAGTAAAACAACTCAGAATCCTTGAATTTAGCATTTATACATTTTATTATCCCATGAGCCAGTGTAATTTGGAAAGTTGGTAATATATTTGTTTTGTGTGGAATGGAAGGATATGGGTTTAAATACTTTTCAATATAGCACTATTAAAATCTGAACCAAGATTCAATTAGGGAAATATGATAGTTTATTTTGGGGAATGATTTTGGCTAACATGCTTTCTTCCATTTTGTGAACATCCTCTTCTCTACTGTTTCTCAGCCCATGACTCAGGATTTAAGAGATTTCATTATTTACTACATTTTAAATAGTAGTGTCAGTGTCTACACAGCTTTGACTGGTAGAGAACAATGGAGGGAAAAGAGGAGAGCTGAGAACAACTACCCATTGAATTAACAATGACCACAGTGAGCAAAAGCTACTGTGGAACTTTACCAGGTTAGTATTATTTTACACATCAGTTTTATCAAATTGGAATCTGAAGAGTACAACTGGGAATTCTGAATTATGACAGTAGGTGTGTGAGCAGTCAAAATTGGTTTATTCAATTTAGAAAAAGAGTTTGGACCAGATTTATTAAAGCATCAAAATCCCATTCAGATATGTAGTTAGATCACACTAAGGAATATGTACCTTTGGATACCTAACTACTGTCACATACTGCTTTGATGACAGTAATATTAGTTTTGGTAATGTTTAAACCAAAAACAAACATTTTCAAAGTGTGATGTAAATACAAACCTCTGGAATATTATTTCTTGAACAGCTGTTATTTCCTTTAAGAAAAGCTTAACTTCTTTCTGATCTAAAGTGCTATATTGGTTCTTTTTATTTATGTAACATTACCATTTTCTTGGTTATAACTATAATTTCATGTAAAGATTTCTATGTATAGATAAAATATCTTTTTAGCTCTAGACACCTAATTCAATACAAGAAATACTTAAAAATCTAGCCTGGTAGGCTTTATGTTTGGTACTAAGGGGGCATCATGATGATGTGAGAGGTCCTCAATTACATTTCATATTAATATTTAAATTTACCCACAAGTATGCTTCAAAGGAAATTTTCAGTAACTTTTAAAATATTTGTAAAATTCATATTTTCTTTCTAATCTCAGCATTCAAGTGCTCAGTATAATTTACAAAACTGGGCAATAATGGGATTATACTCTTATTTATTTGAATTAAACATCATCTCATATTATAAATTAATGAATACTTGAGCAGATATTTACAGTGATATTTTACACCATCTAAGGAAATATGGGAAAACCATTGTCCTTAAATGGATAAATACATTCACAAGAATATTACCAGGCTTGATTCTCCCCTTTGGATTTCAGATTTGGAATTTTGGAAGGTAAAAAACAGTACAGTGCTGGGCTTTTACCCACCTCCTTACTCAGCTTTATTCTTGCTACAAAAGATGGGATTTCATTCAACCACATAATTTCAGCACAAGTTGAGCGCAAGCTGCTGTAAATAGGAAGTGGCACATTATTATGACAGACAAAAAGCCCACCCACATTTGTGGAAGATTACTTGCTGTCTTTGTAAACATCTTAATTTCTATTTCATCCTACCTCAGAAGCAACCCTCAGGAATTAGTAGGTTTTTTTTTTGAGGGGCTCCCTACAAGGCAGCACTCTGTTCTCTTTCAATTGGTGCAACCTACACTGGGCAGCAATGCCAAATAACCACAAGGCCAAGTGACCGCCGCCAGCCTTGTCCAAGCCAATCATCTCACGGTCACCAAGTGGGAAACGTAGGGCTCCAGGCAGTCAATGACAACAACAATGAATATTGTGTCCTTATTAGGCTGTGTCACAGTACTTCTTATATTAATTAATCCTGTGCAATTCTCACAATTTAATAAGTAATAATAGTAAGCCACTCAGTACAAGAATGGAGAAGACAATGATCAGGAAGTTTTGGTAAATAATGTGAAATCTATGCTACACATTTATGGTCCCTCTTCCCCCAAAGCACTGCGTCTTTTCCTGTTTCTCCTTTTACTTCTTTGGAATCTGCAAATATATTTTTAGCTCTGAATACCTAATTCAATAAAAGAAACACTTCACAAGCTCTGCTGGGAGGCCCTGTGTTGGGACTATGGGGGACACATGGAAGAATGAGACAGCTCCTGACTCCCATGCTGATAATACCTATTGCTGGTAATCACTGCAACTGCAGGAGGTATTCTCCTAGTGCTGGCAGCATAAAAAGGCTTCTAGTTTTATCTACGAAATACTTATTTCCATGGTATATTCTTACAAAGCAATCCAGGACACCTTATCTTGCAACACACTGCAGCAAAAGGTTAATGCTCAGTGTGTCCTCAAATTTTGAAATCTCGAAGCCTACATGGCATCAGTTGCTGAGTTTTCTGTCATCCTAATACTAGAGGGAAGATGTTCAACTTCTCAAATCTCATGAATTCTCATTTCGGGTCACAGATTTAGTGAGGCCCTCTGCCTCTAATGACTAGCAGTTATTTCTTCTGGGACAGATATCTCTGGATAGCAATACAGGGTTTTAGACGCTGAGAGATAAAATGTGTTTGCAGCGGGCCTGACAGGTTCTAGAAAGAGGCACTCGCTCACTCAGTCAGTGAGAACTGGTTTGGACTCAGTCACACATTACTTGTATGGCAGGTTATCTGGTTTTTCTGGACTTGGCGTTTCTATATGCAAAGTGAGGCTAACAACACCTACCCTGAATAGTTATAATTTGTAAAGTGGTCCATAAATAGTCATTGTTTCTCTTCATCCACTGTCTCCATATTGCTTGATTAACTAAAGCAGCATTTCAACTCCGAGAGCAATTGGTTGTCTTAAAATAGATGAACTGGTCAAGTATGAGTCCAGTTAATACAAGGATGTAGAGATATCAGTAAATAAAAAAAGGTTCTTCAGATATTTTCTACAAATTTACTTTCCCATTCCTCTGACTTCTAAACAGAAGCTATAAAACTCTGGATCAGTTAAGAAGAACAATGCTTTCATCACCCTTATGGCTTTAGTATAGAAAATGAGATAATAATCATGACCTTGAGCTGTGGAATTTCCACAACTAATGTGTATGTGTAAGTATATCACTGCCACGAAATTGATGTCTTTTGTTATCACTGAAATAGTAAACAAAGTGGGATGAATTTACAAAGAAAATTTCAGAGATGAGGTAATTATAAAGTGACTGTGATTGTCATTTAAGCCTTGAGCAGATAAAGTGTACTCATAATAAAACATAAGGCAAAATTCTTAAGTAAAATGCCTTGCAGATCATAGTTCTACTGAACTATTGGCTCAGTGTCCATGTTTTTAACTTGCACAGTGCAAATTCAACTTCTTTGAACTAGATTAGTTTTAGAAGAGAGTATGTGGGACATCCTGACCAGTGACCACTCATTTAAACCCCAAATCCAGACACCCATAAACTGAATTATTTCTATGATTATCATACCTAGATGAGGTCCCTTTTATTATTGGGAGTAAGCATGCTTAAATAATATGCAGAGTTTAGTGAAAGTGATCACTTTGAATGTCACCCGGGCATGGCAAACCTTTATTCATTTTAATGGTGGGAGCAATCTGATTATTAGCTTTTCATTGAGGCAGTTTGTCTAATAGAAAAAATGCTTTCACCGACCAAACTCCAAAATATCTTTTCCCTTGTCAGCAGAAATACCTAGTATTTAGTTAAAATAGATTCTTATAATTATAAAGGATTGAATGAATGGCTTTTAAACCCATGGCTAAAATTGGTTAACTGATAAATAATTTAAGGACTAAAGCTATCAAAATACTTTTGAAACCACAGTTCTGCTTGGAGGGCTCCAAGGAGGAAGGTCCTCACTTTCCAGAAAGGAATGCCGTTTCTTTTGTTTTCGTTGGATTCTCTCCTGTCTTTCTTTCTTTTCCTAAAGAAAAAATAGAAAGCTATGAGTGTACATACAACATGTGAACATCATTTTCAAATCAGGCTACTTGCTGAGGACAAAACAGTCCATTATAAGATATTTATATATCATTTCCTACTTTAGTTGTTTATAAAGAAATACAGCCAAGGGATGTTGCTAAGTTATATGTATACTATCAATTGTTACAAAGGTCACCTCATTTTTTAAATATTAAAAATTAAAATAGGTCAAAAAGCCACACAACACAAAGATGACAATTACTGGAAGATGACTCTCTGAGAACAGCTTCTAAGAAGTTACTAAGTGAACTTGGAGTCTTCCATGGCAACAGGACACTCCAAATGGTTCACAAATAGTTGAGAATTCAGCTCAGCATTTCTTTGCTTATTATTGAGCTTCAGGAAATTTTCCAACATTTCTTGAATCCTTTTGTACACTTTCCATTGAATTATTTGGCCTGTTTAACCAAAATCAGTGCTTTTAACTTTTAGCAATTTTTGTATTTTCAAATAAATAATACCTTTACTTCAAATATTTTGCTCTTTTTAGTTCTTAGCTTTTGTAAAATATGTTCTTAGAAATGGTTCAACCATAGGAAACTGTTTAAAGACCAACAGAATTACAACATGAGCTAGGTGCTGTAAAGAATACCGCCCAAGCAGCCCGTGTTCCACACTGGCGTCCACTCCTGCCACGTCTTCCGCCCTCTTCGCCTCCACTCTGACCTTGAGCCTCATCAGCCCTGCAATGCATCCTGGACGACTGTTATTACACACATTCATATCCCCACAAGGGCAGTCTGATTTTGAGGGCTTTCAGAAGCCCCCCGAAAGGCGCTGTGCTGTCTGTGACACGCTCTGTCTCGTTCCTGTTTGTGAGACCTGTCTGCGGAGCGCAGCTCTCCCCTCCAGGGGAGAATCCCAGTCCATGCACGTTGGCCTTGATTCAGCTAGGCTTTGCTGAGGGCTGGCACGCAGTTCCTCCTTTTTCCACTCAAATAGTGCTGCTATGAACATCCTCATTTGCCTCCTTGGGTATGAATTAGTGTTTCCTCTAAACATGCACAAGAGCAAAATTGCTGCTTTGTAAGATACGCAAATTCGACTTTGCTGGGTTCGCCAAGGGTGCTTCTGAAGCAGTGTAGGGACTCACCCTCCACTGAGTGCCTGCTCTCATTTCATTCTGGTGTGCAGCAAGACTAAACTTGGTACCTGTCTCGTTCACTTCTTAATGATTTCTTCCTATTCCCAAGAGATCTGATAAATATTGAATTCTGTTTTCTTTTGATTCTTCTACTGTTTAGCATTTTGTGTTCACCATATTAATGCTTTCGGTGTTATTTTGCTGTCAGGCAATGCTCTGAAGTGATTCTATGTCCAAATGTCACCTAAACAACCCCAGTAGCTGAGCTGCATGCCTCCGCTGACCTGGGTCACCTTACCGTATCTCAATCCTCACACTGACAGGTCTCGAGGTGTCTTTCTGGCCTATTATCCCACTGGCACTCTACCACCTTATTTCTTCTATGTATCTGTTAATTGTTAAGCACTGAGCCTATGTGGTCCATGAAGAACGTGACCATAAAATCCAGACACAGACTGTCACTGTCCCCCAGAGAACTTTCAAACTGACACATAACAAGACCAGACAGAAAACTCCAAATGGAATGAATTTCTACAGACCATTAAAAAAACTGTTGTGACAAAGAATAAAAGAGAGTACTTACTTTCCAAGAAAAGCGGATTCAGGGAAAGGCACCTGACAGTGCGGCATGCAGCATGGGAGGGCCCCTTTGCGAAGGCACTGGCTGAATGTTTCAGGCAGAAGGAACCGCAGGTGTGCGGGCTCTGCCAGCGGGCAAAGCTCAGGAGGTGAGGAAACAAAGCGCCAGCCTGACAGAACACAGAGCGTGGGGGCAGAAGGGTGGGGGCACCAGATGAGGTAAAAAGGGAGATGAACAGCAGCACACGAGCCTTTGGAGGCCATGTTAGTTGCTAGAATTCAGCTGAAAGAGTGCGACCGGAGAGAGGAGACAGGGAGGCAGAAATCGAGGGGAGCAGGCGGCCAAGACGGGAGACAGAACCCGCTGGTACTTGGGGAGGGGCGAGGAGGACAGGGCAAGCCTGGAGGGGCTGTGGCTGAAAGGCTGTGCGGGATTATGAAGCGTTCACAGAACTGTCTGGCAGTTGGTAGAAAGAGCAGCAGAAAATGTAGGACCACAGCTGGCCGGAATGTCGAGTTAAGACAGTGTATTTTTATTTAAGATATGTTGTGCAACATGTCAGGAATATTCAAGAGTAGAAAAAATGCTTCTTCACAGAGGAGTGGAATGTTAAATTTGAATTTTATTGCTTGAAAGGAACAATCCTGTTTCATGTTATTTTTAAAATATCGTTTGTATTTTTACATTTTTATTATAGCAGACTTTCAGAAGCATTTTTTTTTTTTTTTGGTACTGGGGATCGAACTCATGTCCTGCGCTTGTGCAGCAGGCAGCGAAATCACTGAGCTAAATCCCCAGCCCCAGAAGCATTTCATTTTCCTGCATATCCTCCCCTCAAAGACATGACTGAGTACCTGGGACTCCTATGAAATCCAAACATTTATCTAGGTAGACTGGGTGTCCTACTGGCATGGCCCTTGGGTTTCTATGCTCAACCTGGATTGTCTCCATTTCTTTCAGCGTCAGCTCGCACTATGAAGTGTGTTGACGGTTTCATCCTATTGACAATTTCCTCACCTTCCTCCAAGAGCAGCAGCAGCAGACCCTTAGCCAACCCTGAAGGCCTGTGGCAGGGAGGAGATGCACTGTGCTAAGTTCTGGGCATCTGGGCATCTTTCCTCAGTACGTGTATGGACTGAAGATGTTCTAAGGAGGTGGTGATGCAAGATGTGCATCCCATACAATTACTCAAGTTGACCTAGGTTTCATCTAAGTTTGATCTCAGCAGTAGGATGTGGAAGAGCTTCCTCTGGAAATAAGCAATTGCTGACCTTAATATAGCTAACAGAAATCAGTAAGAATATGTTAACAATAGTTAAAAGAATCTGTTGAGAAGTCTTTCTGATTTTCATTTGTAGGAGACTGAATGGCTTG
This sequence comes from Heterocephalus glaber, assembly GCF_000247695.1. Next base: position 2,900,502 of record NW_004624848.1, on the reverse strand, counting down.
ACTTATTTACTTTTTAAGGCAGGGTCTGGCTGTCACCCAGGCTGGCCTCAAACTCCTGGGGTCCTGCGATCCACCCACGAGTGGCTGGGCTTCGGGTGTGTGCCACTGCACCTTCTGCTCATTTTCTCTCAAAAAGCTGAATTAAACTGGGAATGGCATGAGGAAGGGAGCCTGACCTGCTCTTTGGCTGTAACTTTCCCTTGGGATGCTATACAGTGGGATGCATGCTGCACAGTGGTGGTTGTATATAAAAATTTTGATATGATTAATTGTATAAAATTCTGAAGTCATTAGATTATCACAGAAAGGACTTTTCCTATTCTGTCTGAAAAAATATTTCAACTTAGATAGAAAGCAGATCTCTAATAAGTTGGACATTTAAGTTTTTACTGGTAGCATTATTATAGAAGTTTTACTACATATCAAACATGTTATTTTGTCTTTAGTCTCTGATGAGGTTTTGCTCTCCAGAGGACTAATGAGAATGAGAAAGTAACTAAGTACTACAGATAAAAATAGTACGACCTAACTGTGATGTAGTCATTAACAAAATTCTATTCCATTTGTATTCCAGTCTATTCCATTTGCAGCCTAAATGATACTAGCAATTGGTATACATCTTCTTAACCTAAGAAGACTTTTATCTTTTTTAGAATGAAGCATTAAGACTATAAGGTAAACAAATTATGATGGAACACTACCTTTTTCATTCAAATAGTTAACAATTTTGGTCACCTTATTTTTATACTACTTCGCTGCATAAAACTACTTATAACAAAGTCAACCCATAACAATAAATCCTTGTTTTTTTTAAAATTAGGATTGCGTAAGTTACTTCAGGAAGAGTGATACCTTTCTAAAATGATTATGATGTTAAGCGTTTTAAGAGTTTTGTTCTATTATCTTGAGTCCTTCAGGATAGTTCTAAAATCTTCTTCATTTTGATCTTGCACATCTCTCAAGACCATGCCTAAGTGCTTTAGCTTTTATCTCCTGTTTAAATAGCTCATTTTGGTTTCATGTACCCTCTAGCAACTGCTGATTCTAAGTTTATGTGAAAACACAAACAAGAACAGTCAGAAATACCGTGAAAGAAGAACTCTGATGGGAGATTAACCCATGCAGATATGTAGACATAGAAGCCTAACAATGAAACAGTCCAGTAGAGGAGTATGAAAGCAACCAACAGAACACACAGACAAGAAACACACCCCCAAATATGGCATGTATCACTTATAAAGATAACACTTCAAGCCAATGAGTAAAACATGGGCTCTTTTATAAAAGACAGATTTAGAAAATAATATTAGAATATTTCCCACCATGCATTAGGATAAATTCTAAGTACAGCAAATCTTAAGACATTAAAATATTAAAGTCAATAAAGAAAAATGAGAGAAATCTGATTAATCTCAAATTATAGAGAACTTTTCAGTATAACTGACAATAAGAAGCCAAGTGAAAACACTCAAAAATAAAATTAAATTCTTCATTTATATGCAAAGTTGGGAAGCCAACAATAGCATGGGAAAAATGTATTTGTACCTTACATGAGAAATGATAAGCTAATTTTCCTAGTACAAGACAAGCTTGTAGAAATCAACAAGAAAAAGATGAGTGACTCAATAGGAAGATGTAGAGCTAATGAACTGACAGTTTATAGAAAAAATGATAGAAAGTGTTTTACAAAGGAAAACTAATCAAATTCAATACTAACTGGAGAAACAGAAATCAAAACTATCCTGGATGATACTTTTAAACTAGAAAGTAGGCATGAAATCAAAAAGAGTCTAAGAAACAAGTGGATAGACTGAGGAGGAATTTTAAGTTTTGACTGCTGAATCAGGTGAATGTGCTAACTACTCATATGAATGTGTTATCTATGTACTTGTGTAAAGTATTAGTCATTGAAAAATTAACAAATATGTAATGATATTTTAAAATAAAAAACTATATTTAGTTGACATCACCAGAAAGTAACTTCTGTAAATATACATATATTGAAACCAAATGTATGTATACAAGGTGTGTTAGAAGTACACAGTGAATGCTTAAAAATGTATTGCAGTAAAAGATACATTGCCATTAATCTTCAAAATACTCTGCCTTGCTTCAAACACTCTTATCCACTTTCTTTCTGTAGCACTTCTCAAGGTGCTCTTTTTGTGGTTGTTTTTATGAGAGATGATCAAGAACACAGTAAATTCAGCTGTGTAGTGCCATCCAATGAAAAGGCAGGCCTAGAAAAGCATTACAAATCTGGCAGTGTGAAACTGCTGGCTTCTTCTCAGAGTCAAAATATCATGCACGGTAAACATTTAGGGTCACTTCAGGACAAGAGGCACACCCGAAGACCCTCAGGGAACAAGACTGCTAGAACTGCTTTAGAAGGCGGCAAGAGTGATGGGCAAAGTATGTTCATGGTGGTGGTGGTGGTGTATTTTTGATGGGGATTAATAGCAATTTTTCTTTTGCTGTAATTTATTTTTTAAAAATTTTAACAAGTACTCTATTGTTCAATCACATCTTTGCATATGGTAAAGTCCATTGGGATATTTTTACATTCAAACCTCAAACTTGCTCTTTCATTAAGAAACACCTATAAGTCCTTTATCTTGAGGTCATGAGAAATATAAAACAAATTTAAAAGTGGATTAAGTTTCTCACCATTAAATTCAATGTTCCTGTGTGTCATGTCAAGTTCACCTAAAATAAGCCGGTATACTCATTAGTACGCTTGCCTGCTTCCTGAGAAGCCAGACACAAGAAAAGGAGTAACGGGGGCAAGGGGACAGGATTCAAGGGTGGGAATAAAGGCAAGGAAGAGGAGTACTATAACTAAAGCTCCACGTTGGGTGTCGGAGGGAACAGACGCACTAACAGAGTAAATAAATCAAAGAAATACAAAACATGCAAAGGGAGGGAACGAATTTAACAGGCAGCTTCTGGGAGAAACAGTAAGTATGGGGCAAACAGAATTGAATTAGGGGCAGAAAAGTCACAAAAAAGTTGATTATAAAACACAAGAGCATTAAGAATAATACATACCAGCCATTTGTCATATTGATCGATGGCCTGTTTATCTTTATCATTTTTCTCAGCCCTTTTCAGTTCTTCCATTCTTCTCTCATTTATTTTCTCTTTTCCCTTTTGCTTAAATAAAGCTTCCTTTTTTTCATTCCTATGTAGAATAGTATAAAACATTTGAAAGTTAAAGGAGACGATGTAGTAAAGCTTTCCTAACATAGCTTTGGCAGTAATAAAATTGAGAGGCCTCAGTAAATCGCCGCTAAATTTTAGAAAAAACTGATGCGTTGTTAATTTCAAATCTATCAAGATGTGTGTTAATCTGGATTACCATTTTTCAACAGCAGTTAAGTTCTCTTTCTTTTTCTCAGCAACAGTTTCCTCTTCTTTATGTTTCTTTGCTCTTTCATATTCTTTCTCCTTTTTATTTTTCTCTTTAAGATATTCCATCTTTTTCTCTTTCCATTTCTCAAATGCCTGGAAGAGTTCAGAAGAATGATTGTTACCCACCGTGAGGATTCTAAAGTGAGGAAAGGCGCCGTGGGCCCTCGCTGGGTCTCACTGCTCACACATGACGGGGGCTGCGCAGGACCCCGCTTACTTGCAGGGCTTCTTCTTTCCTCGCCGCCTCCTCTTCTTCTTCAGCTTTTCTCTTGTTTTTTTCTTCCAGCCTCTTTTGTGCAGCTAGTCTCTTTGCTTCCTTTTCTTTCATAGCTTTCCAGGCCTCAAATGATGCTATCGCTTCTTCTCTCTTAGCAGCTTTTTTCTATTTTGGAAAAAATAATAGGGAGATAAATGTGCACGTGTAAGCAGGCAGAAAAGCAGATATGGATATCAAAGATATTTACTGTTAATCCCTTGATATTCATTATATATAGAACTTAAGTTTTAAAGTAGAAAATTTACTTAGGTTGGTTTGAATGAGTTAATTTATTAAAAAATGTTATCCACATTATCCACTGCATTTTAAGCAACCTTTTCTAAAAGGGACTATCAGATATTGGCCAATTATTCATGAGAATAATGCAATTATTTTCAAAGTTCCACTAAAAATGTTATCAAATAAACTACAGTAGCTTGAGTGGTACTGTAAAATGTTCAGAAAAAATTTAAAAAGTTATTAAGATTACAAAGTAAGTTACTGGTGAATTCGTCAAGTCATACAGTAATCTTTGGTTTGAACCTCACTTTTGAATAATGTTGAGGCATCAAGTTCTTACTTCACAAATAAATACCAAAGGTCGAAAATCTGTTCTAGACTAGAAAATATGTAGCTGACCCCACAGCAAGTACGATATTTTACTTCACTTCAATCTAATCTTACGATATCTAATATTTGCTACAAATAATCGCTTAACATTAGAGAGGGCTCCACTGAATCACAGAGGGCTCAGTATTCAGAAGGAAAAGCCCCGTCCACCCCCAGCACAGAGCAGGTCCATGTGGAGGTAAGCAGCGCTGGGCACGGGGGTCCACCGCAGCGTAACCAGGCCAACTGAAGGCTGGGACAGCGGCTCCACACAGGACGGACGCGTTACAGTGCTGGCAACTTTGTGACACTTCCCTCTAAAGCTATTTTCATGTGGAACGGCACAATAAGCTTTTGCTTTAGAAGACAGCAAAGACCCGAGCCGGTTGAGAGAGAAGGAAAGGGAGACAGATAGGACGGGGAGGCAGGTCAAGGGCTCAGTGTGGTCCGCCCCGAAGACACATCGACAGCTCACAGGGGAAAGGAGGAAAACTGAAGGCAAATGTCCAATGGCCCTTTATATTCCAGGCCAGGTTCTACCTGAAGTCAAGTTACAGGAGTGAGTTAGGTGGTCACAAGCAATAATAACTTCATAATTGGTCAGCCCTATCAGCTCTACACATGAAAAATAAAACAAAACCTTTTGTGTCTCTGCTCACATGAAAAACAGTTATATTTCGGTCAAATTCAAAATATACAATACATAAACTATTATAGTTTTAAAAATTAAGTCTTTTATATACAAGGTAGTTCACCATTTGATAAACAACTGATTTAAAAAGGTTAAATATCCAGAAATTCACGTCCTTATTTCACCGTACCTGTTCATTTTGGATCCTTAAGTTTTCACTTTCTATCCTTTTTATTCTGTTCTTTTTATGCAAATGTACATTTTTCTTTTCTAACCACTCCTGTGAGAATAGGAAAAAGGTTACATGATATTCAAAACTGCCCAAATGAATTAGAATTCTCATTTCTGAAGTAGTTAAAACTTTCAGAAGGAAAACATAAAATTTATAAATTTTACACAAACTAGTATCATTTTTCTTTTTCTAACAATCATCTAATAAATCTAGATACATACTACTTAAGAAAATCATATGTCTATGATCATCTGTGTATGATCCTCCCTAGTAGAAGAATGTAAACTTCAAAGATCGAATGTCAAGGCTAAACTCACTAACATTTTTCTCTGAAGTGCACAAGTGCATTTTTCTACAATGTATTATTTTGTATAACAAACAAGACAAAGAAGACTTCTACTGAGACTATGAAAAAATTAGGAAAGCCTTTTTCTGTCTAAGTCTTAACAGGATCACAGGAAAGAAAACTTTCAAAAACCCTTTTTGCCCCCAAGTAACACAAACTTTAAGGACAAAGAGGATAAAATGTACACAGGTGTATAATGTTTTGGTCTTTGCTGTATTTCTATAAACTGTAATGGTATTTTTTTCTTTCCTTAAAAACAACTGTGATCAGTTAGAGTGTGGAAGCAAAAGATTTAGTAAAATAGCTCTGCGTTGTTCATTCACTATAAGGGAAAATCTTTCCCAAAACTATTAAGGATTAAATCATCACTTCTGATAGTCACCTTGTTCTTTAAGAGGTAGCCTTAAGCTAGTAGTCACTGTTCTTATTAAAATGTTCTCCTTTTTACCTGGTAAACAGCTGCCCTGATGTGATCTGCTGTGTCGGGCTCCAGGTTTGGTTTCGGTGAAGGCTTCTGGTCCAAGACTTTCAAAGTCCCTAAGTAGTGGGAAGAGGTGGAGGACCACGGAGCTCGCCCTGCAGAACTGGATTTCCTCACAAACTCAGAAGTCATTAATCTGAAGAGTGCCAAGTAAATCAAGATACAGTATTTTAACTTGTCAGAATATGCAACTATCATCCTTGAGAACTACACTGTAACTTCTTTTAATAAATTATAATTACTCTGAATGCGATGTAGGTAAGAAGTAGTCTTTCTTGCTACATAAAAGTCCTACTTATTGTAATGCAAACTGTATAACTTTAAGTTTATACCTTTAAAGTGATTGCTAATTTTAGGTGTTTTTCATTAGAGCCTTTTAAAAGAGTACAGACCACATCGCTAATTACATAAAGAAAGCAAGATTAATCAAGTGGGCTTTATTTACTGGTTTTCTTGTATCATTTTGTTACAGGAACCATCTAAATAGAAAGTTAGAAAGAACAGTCCCCTGTGTTTCTGAGGTTGATGGGGAAAACCAGTCTACTCTTTGTTTTGGTGAATGCAATTTACGGGCCACAGTGACATCTATTCATTTGCATACTGGCTCTACCGCTTTCCTGCGACAGCTGCAGAACTAAGCAGACATGAGAGGGACAAAACTGGCTAGAAAGCGTGAAATATGCACGCACTGACCGCTCATTTACACAAGCCGGCTGGTCCTGCTCTATTTGATTTTTATCGTGTTAAAAGTCCACTTAGTCTGCAGGGCCTGAAGACACTACGGACAATTTTTCACGTGTTAGGGGTTTTAACATGAAATATGCAACTCATTTCCTAAGATGGAGATGAAGAGCAAATTGAGTAATATCAAATGCAATTTGTTTTATGGAATTTAAATTTAAATGAGTTCTGCTAAGAAGGCAAAGCCTAAGCGAGCTACATTGATGACTTTACCTGGCAGATGCACTGGATGCTCTATTATCAGTTGTTGACTTTTTACTCTTCATGTTTCTATCTTCGATTGTTCTCTAGTAAACAGAAAATTCCAGAGAGAGATTATTCAGCATTAATGACCAGCCTAACTGTCAGGAAGTCAGAGTTTTTAGCTGTCTAGTATGTGTCAAGGCCCTGGGGACAAATCAGTAACTGAGATTCCATCAAGGACACCAAATTTCAGAGGGGTCACTGACGACCACATAAACATGACTCAAGAAGGAGAAGCATGGGGGACAGGGTCAGAGTGACGAGTCCCTGCAGCAGGCCCAGGGCTGCTTCGCTGCAGCCGACCCAGGACCAGGGTGGGGGGTGGATGGTGAGAAGGGCCCACTCGAGCGGCCTGGGAGATGGGCATGTCTGAAGCAAGCAGCACAGGGTCAGCGGTGCTGAAGTGCGGTGAATGGAGCGGGGTGTGGGGGAGCGCGTGGTTGGAGAAGCCCAGGTGAGAGCCTGAGGCGGTGGAGACTGGATTTTCTTCTAACGATGAGAAACCAACAGATGAGGCCTAACTCTCCGGTCATACAGAGCAGCAGGTGGGCAGGACTGGCGCGGGGCAGTGCAGGTGTCATGCATCCATACGCTGGCGCAGGGCTGTTCCCAGGGAGGGCCAAGGGCACTGTAGCTGGAGCATGCTTAATGAACCTTCCCCATCAATTTCAATAAAGCAAAACCATAGTTTGCACTATGAAAGTTCTGTTCAACCATCAGTATCTCAGCCGCCACTGTTTACTTCTCCTACCCATAAATAAACAAAGCTACCAGCTACCCGCAGCTGTAAGAGACAAACACTACATTCAAGAGAAACAAGGACTAAACATGCTGTAGCCTCAATTTTAAAAGCACAGTACTCCAGCACAATCTAACGCTGGACAAGTAGTCCTACATAAGAGAAATCTGTTTCTCAAGATTACAATTATGTTCCTAAGAATGACCTTGTCCATCTATTTATGGATGCTGACAGTTATTTCTTAAAGATTTTCATTCAAACTACATTAAGATTTTCGTTCAAATTACATTAAAATTCACTAACTCAGAACCTAAGAAAGTAGTCCAGATAGCTGTGTATTTATAATCTGAAGACCTATAGAAACCTATTGTTACAGGCATACATTTCTGAGAAATTATATACATATTTTTTTGGTACTGGGGATCGAACTCTGGACTTTGCACTTGCAAGGCAGGTGGCGGCACCACTGAGCTAGATCCCCAGCCCACTTAAAGGTTTAAAGTATATTTTGATCGTATGTCTCAGGTAACACTGGGTTTTACAAACTGCTACTTTTTCTATTGACTCGAGTAAGAACTATTTGACAATGTAATACCACTGCTGGAAGGTGAGATTTCCACAAGTAATGCAGAAACACATAATATGGAAAGTAAAGCATTTAAAGTTCTAACTCAAGGTTTAAGCTGCAGCACGCGAGGTGTGAATTTATGGAAATACCTGTGCAGGTGCCGCTGCACTGGCAGGCACTGAGGCCCTCTGGGATTTGGACGGCAGGGGAGCAGCCGCTAAGTCCTCCTCTGGGCTCGGTTCCCCTTTCCTCCTGTCTTCTTCAAGGTCAGCAGCAGCCAGCTCGCTTTCCGTTGGTTTCTCCAGTTCAGGAGCAACACGGTCTATCAAAACCCCATTCTCTGCATTTTCATTTAATTTCAAGGAATTATGGTTTTCAGCGAATTCTCCATTCTGATCTATTTTGAGAAAGAACAGCAGCACTAAAACCTTCTGAATTAATAAACCAGATAATGGGTTCATTTACTTTCCTTTAAGTGAAGACTGTAATCTTTTTTCTTGCAAAGTAAAATATGACGAAAAATATGATAGTAAAATTGTTTTTTAAAACGAGATCTATGAGAGCAAAAATAGCTATTTAATGAAGCATGTGGCAAAACTAATTATTTGAAAAAACAAATTAATGATTAAAACGGAATAACTACTCCAAAAGAAAGACACACCAAAGGGCTTGTTGAGGTACAAGTCAAGTAACTATGATAGCAATATCTGTTCGGTCCTAAAGCGTACCGTATTTCCCTGAAAATAAGGCTGAGTCTTATGCTAACCTTTGCTCTAAAAGACACAACAGGGCTTATTTTCAGGGGCTGTCTTGTTTTTTCATGTACAACAATCTACATTTAGTCCCTTTAAATCTACCATTAAATCAAGTGTTAACTGAAGATTTACAAGACAAGACTGGCAACAAAAAGGATGACAGTTAAGAATGACGCTCCCCACAAAAGTGAGGAAAAATCGGAGGCATCAAAATTCAGACAATGTTTCTTTATCTCATGTAAGTGCATTAAGTACGGGTGCTGTAGCACAGGACACAGTGAGTTATGAACATTCAGACTCCACACTGCCATGTCCGTGCACTGCCAGGTGCATGCATTAATCGTGCGCTCTCCAGGCTCTGGCTGGGCCCTCGGCTGCAAGTCCCGAGGTCATCTGTTTCCACAGCTGTTTACCTGATTAGGGTTTATGTTATCATTTAAGCATTAATGTCAATATTATTTATATTTAACTGTATACTATTATTTTATAATTCAATATATCTTTTGTGCATTGCAGCAGACATACTGAATGTCCATCTGGCTCATGATCTTCACTGAGGGGTTATTTTCGGGGTAGTGCTTGTATTAGGAGCACCCTGAAATATCACGCTAGGGTTTTTTTCCAGTTAGGTCTTATTTTCCGGGCAATGGAATATATGTTCTTAGTTGGAAAAACTGTTTGTAAAAGGAGAAAGCACACATTTCCACATTACTGCGGCTGCTAGCAGCCCAGTACAGGTGCAGCGAGACCCGAGGGTTAACATAATTGCACACTGGGGCTGAGTCTCGCCTGGCCTCAGGGCTGTGCTGCCTGCTTGTTAGGCCCAAGGAAGGGAGGGTGGGTGTGGTGCTGAGCCCAGCAGTGACCCGCAGGACAAGCACCAGCACCTGCAGGAGGCGGCTTGGCTCTGCTCATCCAGGGTTGCTGCTGTGTCAGGGTCCCACTATACTTCGGGTGCTCAGCAGAAGGAAGTCAGTGCTCTCTGTCACTCCCGACTCTCATTTCTACGGGATCCACCCCTCGCCGCACACACATCTTCACGCTCAAGTTTAATGCTGCTACTTTTGTCATGGCCATTGATCTGGAACCTGTTTGGAGGTCAGCAGTCCAGGTCATCTTACTATTGCAGTTACATAGTCACATTTGGAGGGCATCAGGTACAATTCACTATTGGGCTGCTGGGCGCTGTTAATTTACTCAGTGAAAAGAACAAAGATTCTGGAGCCAAATATTCAAACTATGGCTTCGTCACTGGCCTTGGGCATGTTTCCCAATATCTCTGCACTTCAGCTTTTCTCATCTGTAAAATGACAAAAATTATACTACATACTAAGCACTTAATAAATGTCAGTCATACAGCCAAGTCCTAGAAACGACTATGCATTTTAGCATTTGTTGTTACAGCACGAAGAAAAGAAATATTAACCATTCACGACTCACATTTACTACATGATTACTATGGCACTGTTCTAAGTGCTTCCCAGGTATGATTCCTTTAATTCTCACAACTGCCCTTGAGGCAGAATATCCTCATTATCTGCACTTTAAAAATCCATAAATGGGTCAGAGTGCCTTGTTACTCTGCTCATTCAGCTGAGCCTGGGTTCAGGCCCCTAGACATCACACTGCACGTGTACGCTACTGTAAAACACCGGGCAATCACAATTCACCTCGAACGCTCACTCCGCCTGGGCTTGGAGCTAGTCCTGTGGCTGAAATGGACTGTATTACCTACATTTTCACAACTCCTCTTTCAGCCGGGCTCTTAAAAGTGGGGAAACTGAGGTATCGGCAGATTAAGTTCTGCATCTTAAGTCAAATAGTGCTGAACAGTCAGGATTGAAACCGAGGCAAAGGCTTTTCTCTTTAACTGTGTGAAGTATCATTTCTCTCACAAATGAGGTTCTAAGTAATCAGCGTTCACAAATAAGATATAGTAATTAGATACAGCCACCTTTTATGGATGTTTTTTCCTCAGATCCTGGTAGAAAGCGTTGTCCAAGGCTTTCTTTAAGGGATGACGATGACAGGGTTTTAAACAGTGGATCCTGTTTTTAAAAAATAAATTTACCATTTAAGTTTAGTTCTCAAGATTTATGCAGCAATAGCATTATTAGAACTACCTAGGGCTAGGAATTTAGCTCAGTGGTTCCACTGCCTGCCTCGAAAGTGCAAGGTCCTGAGTTTGATCCCCGCTATCAAACCAAACCAAACAAAAACTACCTTGTAACTGTGAAATGTGCACTGGCATTAGTCTGCTGGTGAGACATACAGAGTGCAAAGCCAGTGGAGGCTACTATGCTGTACTTTGGAGCTTTGAAGTCTTCATTATTGAACAGAGTTCCTAAAAGAGGTAATTTAGTTCTTTACCTGTCATCTCTATTTTAAAGCAAACTCTGCATTGGGAATAAACTTAAAATGCTGGGATCAAAGAAATACTAGTTTGTTTAGAACTAATAAAGAATCTAATGAGACGATCCTGTAAAACCAGAGAAGCTAGAAACTGAAAGAAATAAATAAGCAGAGATTCAAGTTGATATGCATGAGTAAGGAGAAAGAGTTGGAAATTTGTGTCTGACCATGTGCCTGCTTGTTAGAAAACATGTTCAGAGGCACATAACAGAATCTAGAGTCCTCATGTCACTAATAATATCCTGTATGCAATCAAATGTCACTAAGGAGGTGAAGAAACAGAAAAAGATGACTCACAGTCACGGAAAACAACAACATAAACAAAGAGCGGTCAACAGGAGCTGACCCATAGATGACGCAGATGTGGGTGTCAGTGAATGAGGACTTTAAAGCAGTTCCTGTAAATATGTTCAGGTATGATAAGGAAAATATTTGCATGATGGCTAAATAGATGGGGATCCTATCAGAGACACAGTAAACACAAAAAACACAGTGGAAATTCTAGAGTTGAATACTATAATAAGTGAAATAAAATTTCACTGGATGGACTTCATAGCAGATCATAAATCAGAAAAAGTCAATGAACTTGAAGACAGCAATATAAATTATTCAACTTGAAAAGCAAAGATTAAAGAAACATGAATAAAACTGCAGTGATCAGTGACATAGATAAAAAATGTCAAAGTATGTACAATTGGAATCACAAAAGGAGAGGAAAGAAGACAGGATATCACAAATTGAAAACCCAAAGACTTCCCGTGTTCATGGAAGGAATCAGCTCACAGATCCTGAAAGCTCCACTTCCCCAAGCAGACCAAGTATGGCAAAACCAGACCTGGGCCCCTTGTACTCAAGTTGCTATGTAAGACCATAGGCCTTACCAAACACTCCGAGGAGCTGACTACAGCGAAGATCACCCAGGAGGGAACACACCGGACAAGTTGTAAAACAGACCTTTATTAGTCTGGCCAGACAGCACTCTCCAAGCACCAAGCTTAGAGAGGCAACTGGCTCAGAGTCCGAAGCTGTTTTTATAGGGGGTCGCAGGGGAAGTTGGCAAGCATACCGTTGTTATATCATAAGTAGATCTAAAATATATGACAATGATATTACAATGAATGAGGGAGAATAGGCAACTAAACTGTTGCAAGATTTCTATGCTAAATGTGAAATAATACAATCTTAACTCCCAACTGACATCATTTATAGATGCAATGTTGTAATTCACAGAACAAGTAGTGAAAATGTAATACAGTAAGAGCTAAAAAAACTACAGGAATCAAAATGAAAAACTAAAAAACACATGATTAATCTAAAAAAAGGGCAGGAATGGAGTAACAGAGAAACCGTACAACAAAGGAGATAAACAGCAACAAATGTCTAGGTATTTACGCTAAAAGAAAACTCAGCTAGGTACCTATAATTTCAGCTATTCAGGAGGCTGAGGCAGGAAGGTTATGAGTTTGAGGACAGTTATTGAGACTGTGTCTCAAAATAAAAAAGTTAAAAAATTGTCTGGGGAAGTAGTTTAGAAGCGCATCCCTGGGATTCAACCAGTACAAATCAATCAATGAATCAAAAATGGATTAAACACTAGAATTAAAAAGCATGGATTATGAGATTTGATTAAAGGGGGCACAAAACTGTTATTTTGTGGGATTCATTTAAAAGAAGACACAAGTAGTTTGAAAGAAAAGTTAGGGAAATATATATTATGCAAACACTAGTCATAAGCAAGGTGAAGTACCAAACAAAATGAACTGCAAAGCAAGAAATATTAACAGAAGTAGTGACATTTTTCACTGCTAAAGGACCCTGGGATAATGATAATAAATGTGTATGTGCCTAGTAACAAAGTTATAAAAGACTGACATAAAAGGAATTACAGACAAATCTCCAGACATAACTGAATGCTTTAACATCCCTAAATTGGCAATTGGTAAATCAACTAGACAAAGCATCAGTAAGGAGAGGGAAGATGTGTGACACTACCAAGCACCCTGACGGCCAAGAGAAATGGAGAACATTATCTGTAACACCTGAAGAACAAGTGCACTCTGCCTGTGCATGTGGGTTTTCACAGGTCCATGTAGGCTGGGCTACTACGGAATCTTAAAAATTTAAATTAATATACTATAACAAAATTAAATTACAATCAATAATAAAAGTATATCCAGAAAAGACTCAAATATTTGTAATTAAAGTTAACTGTCACAAAATAATCAATTGAAAAAAAAATCATTTGGTCAAAAAAGGAAAGAGGTGAGAAATCAGAAAACGTAATTAAAAAAATGATAATGAATATTAAAGACACCTGAAACTTTGGGATCCTTATATCAGTCCAGAGAAGGAAGTACACAGCTTTCAGACTCACAATCATAGAGAAAACTTTCAATTTAAAGGTAAGCATATTAAACCCAAAGAAAGAAAAAGAAATAATAAACACTGAAATCAGTCACATTGGAAACAAATAATACAGGAAAAATTAGCAAAGCCAAAGTTAGATTTTTGAAAAGTTTAAGAAACTAAGCAGCACCTACCAAGATTTAATAAAAAAGACAAAAAATGTAAATTCACCTATGAAGATTTAATAAAAAAAAAAAGTAAATTATATGTATTAGAAATAAAGGATGGAATGTCATGATGCTCCTATGGTCATCAAAAGGATAGGGAATATCATGAAAAACAGCGTTTAATAAATGTGACTTCTCAGATGAAACAAATTTCTTACAAATTGCCAAATTAATGAAAAGAAAATCTGAATACCAAAAAATATTTATTAAAAAAATTAAGTCTAATGCTAAAGACCTCTCTACCAAGAAATCTGAAGCCTGGACAATTTTACAGATGATTTTTCTCTTATAAGGAAACTGTGACGAACCTTTAATGTCATATTTACCCTTTAGAAAATAAAGAAGAAAGCACATTCCCTAACTCATCTGACAGAGATGCCTGATAATAACATTTTCAGGAAAAATATATATACAAATACAGAAATAAATGAAGCCTTCATAAGTATATACCCAGAAGTCTTAACAAAATATTGACAAATCAAATCCCACATACAATATTGTGCCTTGATCAAGCAGAATTTATCCTAGGAACACTAGGTCAGGTTAATTTATGCACATCAGTCATACACACTCCCCACTCCCAAGCTCCGCGAGGCCAGGTCAGAGGTGAGAATGCAGAAGGGAGGAAAGCTTTTCCACAGCTGGCTGTGACAGCCACAGGACTGTGCTATGGTTTGGGTCTTAAATGTGCCCCAGCCCATGGTGCTCACTTGACCCCGGCCTGGTGCGAAGAAGGCAGGTCACTGAGGACATGCCCTCGAAGGGGCTACGGCGGGCTTGCTCCCTCTTTGCTCTCTCTCTTCACTTCCTGGCCACCATGAGGTGAGCAGGCCTCTCTACCACATCCTCTGGGATGTACTGGGCCACCACCCACCCGAAGCAAAAGGGCTAAGGAAGCATGAATTGAGACCTTTGAAACGGAGCCAAGACAAAGCTTCCTCTTTCTAAGTCGATTATCTCCAGTATTTTGTTACAGGGACAGAAAGCTGACTAACACAGACAGCAAGGCAGTAAAAGGAAGTGCAGGGTCAGGGGAGAGTTTATACAAAGACAAAGAGGATAGATAGAGCATGGCTGAAAGTAGATGGAACAGTCAAGTGAAGAGCCAAAGCTTCTACACCCAGGAAAAAGAACAAAAACTAGACGGGAAATATGCAGAGTAGAATCCATCAGGCTTGTGTAATGAAGAACATAGAACATTTAGATGGTTAAAAATCAAAGGTTCCAGCATTAAGATAATAGATCTATGGCCTAGGCTATGGTACATACATTCCTGAAAATGTGGTCTCCAGATGCCCTGGCAACACAGAGCACTTCATGACCTACTGCTAAGAGGTAAGGCAAAAAGCACAGCAAAAATGTGAAAGCTAACAGGACAAATACGATGAAACCACATAGAAAAATACATCTCAAAGGGAAGCTGCATAGTAAACTTCATTACTATTAGATGGCAGGACTATGGTTAGCTGTTTTTTATTCAATCTCTGTCATGGTATGATGTCATTTTTTTTCTAAATTAGGAATACTTTTTAAAAAGTAGAACATAAAAATGCTAGAAAATAGTATTTAAAGTTAGGTATCTGTTCCTGTTTCAATAGTGTCCGCCCAAATTCAGGCACACCTTATCTGGAGAAAAGTATTTGCAGATGTAATTTGTTAAGATGAAGACATATGGACAAGGATGGTTCCTAATCTGAAGGTGATGCACACATGGATTGGAGGACACTACCAGAGGCCGGGGGTGCCAAGATTTGTGGCAACTCCCAAGGCGATGGGGATTCTCTCTGAAGACTTTCAGGGGAACATGGCCCTGCAGGTCTGGGAATGGAGGAATTCCAGTTTCCAGAACTAAGAGAATCCATTTCTGTTGCGTTAGGGCTCTGAGTTTGTGGCAATTGGCTGTAGCAGTGACAGGAAACTAATATAATATTCAACTGACCAGATAATAATTTTAAATATAAAATAATTGTCTTGGTTTCTTTTGGTTTTCAGAACAAATTAAGAAACAGAATGGAGAAGTCAGATAGACGTATATCAAATTGTCAGCCTTGCTGGTACAGCTGGACTACAGAACAAGATTTGAATCACTGGCCTATTGTGCTTCCTAACACTGCAGGTCTGAATTAGAAGGCATCATTCATTCAGTCAGACCACAGAAGAGCACCTCTCTGTCCTTTGTATCACCTCCTGGGAAGCAAATCTTCACACACCAACCCTGGAGGTGACAGGTAGAAAAAGAAAGAAGCTTGGACAGGTAACATGTAGTTTCTGTTCCTTGAGCTATCTGAGCATATTATGGGGGGAAAGATGTTCTTTCCTACTTTTCCCCTCTAAAACGTGAGGTGGAAGTTTGCTTCCTACGGTGACACACAAAGGCAGGAGACAAAAGTGCCTGATGAAACCCTGGAGGGTCATATTTCACCCCACTGTGGCACACCTCGGAAAACAGAGGGATACAAAGAACATTCGATACACATTTGCTGAGTGAACAGAACCAAATGAGTAAGGTGACACTAACTATATATTCCTTAGCCATAAAGTGTATAATTCTAAAATACAATATAAGATAGTATGCTACAGACTCAGAAGAGCAAAACAATTTTGACATTTTACTTGCGCTAAAACTGGGTGAGGCTTGGAACCACTGGTCAGTAACAGCTGACTCGGAGTGTTTTCTTCTTTCTCAGTGGTATTTACAGTGTGCTACATCTTACAACTCACTGGGATCCAGAGGTCTGAATTCAAGAACACAACCCAGCAATTGAGCAGCAGGGCCCACCTCATGATCGAGGCTCACAGCGAATCCATCTTTCTCTGCCTCCAGGGGTCTGACGCTCAGCCCAGGAAGGGAGGAGGGCGCAGACTCTAGGCCCTCACCAAGGGCAGTTTCTCTGTCTTTTAGTTTTTCCTTCTCTTCCACGTGGCTACTCTTTTTTAACATGCTCCTTGGCCGAGGTGAGGGCTTAAAGTGTTCATCTGTTTCAAGACCGCTATTTTCTGCTAAAAACAAACACACAAAAGCTTTAAGGTGACTTTTACCAAAATAAAAACAGATTCTGGATTCCACTGCCCTCAAAGGCATCGCTGTGCTGCTGTCCAGAGACTGTGACCCTCGGTCCTCGGCCCTAGGACTCAGAGGAAGAAGCCACGACCCTTCCCTACAAGACCTCGCGAGGCACAGTTCATAGTCACACTTCCGAAATAACGTTGCTGCCCTGAAAGCAGTCAGCATGCATTGGTTTTATCTGAAGTCATCTCTCCAACTTTATGAACCCTCACGATTTCAAAACATTTTAAAAAACATAAAAAACCAAGCAAAGCTTTGCCTTTATAAAATGAGGAGATCCGTGCAACAAACCTGGATTGAGACCGCAACACCAGGCCCTGCACACACTACTGGCCCTCATAATCACGCAGCAGCAGTGGCCCTGCTAGGGAAGGGGATGCCTCAGAATGCGGGAAACTGTAGGAGAGGCGAGTGCTGCTGAGTCCCACGAGCCAGCATCCTCATCTTCGCGCTTGTGAGGCAGGTGGCGGTACCACTGAGCTAAATCCCCAGCCTCCAAGTTTTATCTTAAGACCATCAGCCTCAATGTTTATTCTGCAACCTGAAGAATTTAGGAATAAATGACTTTCCTGTATTTCATACCAAAATTCTTCTTCCAGAGGTACTGCCAAATTCTCAAAAAAAGTCTATACAGGCCAGGGATTTAGCTCAGTGGAGCCGCACCTGCCTCGAAAGCACAAGGTCCTGAGTTCGATCCCAGGTACAAAAACAAAAACAAAACAAAAGAAGTCTGTATGTATTTTAAAGGTTCTGTTTTATATTTAAGTGTATAAGACTACCTACTAATTTTTGTTTCCTACACTGAATGTATTAGATGTCCAAGTAGAGGGTTTATGATCTTGCTGCCACCTTGTGGTTAAAATACAGTATTTTTAAATTCATTTTAATTCACCATAACTTTTTGGATTTTTTGGGTACATAAGTGAATTACTGTTTGGCTAATTATCTACCATTCCACCTGTTTCAGATTCATTTTTAGCAGCTATATGCTCACATTTTCTTAATGAGGCAGCTCGGTGTTGGCCTCTCTCCATCCGCAGTTCTACTCAGTACACAAGAGGGGCATGTTGGCGCCTTAATCTGGGCTGCAAGGCTCTGTGCTCGCACTCTGGAGTGTTTACAATTTTGAGATGCACTTCAATAGATTCTCAAGACAGCCCTGCAGGACAGGAAGAGCAGGCTTCATCTCTGCCTCAGGAGGACACTGAGGCTCAGTCACACATAACCAATGTACAGTGGGGGTTTTTCCAGTGTGGTACATATTATTCTGCTGTTCTTTGCTGTGCTTCTATGCTTCCCTCATTTCAAATTTAACAACGCTGTGTTTGAGAAAAGGCAGTTCTTTAACACATCCTTAAGGTAGTTCTATTTTCACTGATATCTAACATGCAAAATGTGAAATTTTTACCAGCACTGTATTTACGGACAATATAAAGGAAGATGAGTTTTATGAAGGTTAGCACCAACTAATAGTTCCTTTACGAACCAGAAAGAAAGCAGACAGGAAACCAAACCCCTAGCCCTGCACGCAAAGGCCCTGGGTTTCCTCAGAGACTGCAGGGGCCTGGTCCCTCTCCAGGCCACACCTCTTGGAGCTCAGTAGCATCGTGTGGGGGATTCTTGTAATCCCAGATCACACCAGGAATTTACCCTGAGAAAACTAAATTTTAGCAGATTTTCCCGTGTAATAAAAGACTCTATTTTTAAAAAGAGTCTGTAAGTGTCAAAAAACAACAACAGCAACGACAAAACTCTCTCCCTTCAAATACACAAATGCTGGAAAAGCGTTCTGGCAAAATGCTGGTATGGAAATAACTGTTGAGTTTCTTGAGAGTGTATATGTTGCTGAGGAGCATGCCAGACAAGCACTGCAGCACTGGAGCTACAACCTGAGCCTTGGAAGTGACTGTTTTAATCTCTGCAGGATGGAGGGATTAGAAAGGCTTCCACTGCAGCTCCATCTCTGACAGTACAGCTTCCGCCCCTGGGCCTGGGTGTGCTGCGAGCTGCTGCTACATGACAGAGGCGCCTGCTTCCTGTCAGGCATCCATGCAGATTCCAGACAGAATTTACAAGGGACAGCAGACTGCAGGCCTGAAAAGGCAAATCTCTCTTTTTTTGTTCTTAAATACACACTTGCTATCATATAAAGGTATTTTGAAATATATTTAAAAATATATTTTCAAGAACTGCTATTATATAATCCAACAAATTACCTGAAGAGGTGCTTTTGATTGGAAGAATTCTGGGTTTCGGTTTTATTTTAATTCTCTCATTTTCAACTTCTTGATCTTTATTGTGAGATTCAGAGAAGGAATTTGCAACCATGTCTTCACAAACATCTGGAATCTGTTCTTCACTGTTCTTGACAGCAACTTCTGGCTCATCTCTGGTTATGTCACTGTTTGATTTCTTTCTTTTCAAAAAAGATGGTCGTGGAGAATTCTCTTCTTCATCATCTGATATATGAAAATCATTCATTTTTTTCTTAACTAAATTTTCATCTACTGAGGTATCAGAAAAATCACCTAAGGATACTGAAAAATGAACAGGAAAAATATTTCAATAGTTTATTATAAACTTTTTAAGATCACATTAATTTAAAAAAAAGACAACATTAAAGACTAGAAAGAACTAGAAATACATTTACAAGCATGACCAATGGTTTACTTTCCCATATTCCTACATACCAACGTCACTCTCAAAGTCATCTGAGTATTCTGAACTCCTCTGTCTGGCTGAGCGTGCTGTAATTACTCTTATTAGCTCATCCTGAAATGACATAACTAAAATCAGTTCCCATTCAAACATGGAGGTCTCATATGTAGAATCAACTCTTTAAAAAGTACTTGGTTAAGAAGTGGTTGCAAGCTTTCATTTATCTAACAATCACCCAGCCTGCTCTACCCCACCCATGTGAAGCATTATATGCAATGCAGAGCATCACCACCAGCCCCCTTCCTCAAGGGACTCGCAGTTACACTGCAGCAGACAGCAGTGTAAGTCAGTCAGGTGCAAGTTATAACCAGAGCTAAATAATAAACAAGGGGGACACAATTTAAGTGGTTTATCAGAAACTCACTCTGGAAGAAATTGGTACTTTGAGGGGGCTTCTGGGGATTGAACCCAGGTCCCCTGCGTGCTGAGTACAAGGTCTCCCACTGAACTATGTCCCTAGCCCAAAGCTAGTACTTTTTAAGCATACTGCATTATTTTCATCAGTAATATAAATTTAGTGGCTGGGTTCAAAACACTACATCAATAGAAGAAACTTAAATGTTGTTTTGTTATAGTAGAAAATGGTTTTCATATGAAAATAGCAAGTTTGAGCTGCTTTTATGTGTGTAGGTATGTGTATGCGTATTGGGCATTGAACCGAGGGTCTGTATGGTGGGGGAACGACATCCCTCTCTCCCAGCTGTTTTATTTTTTTTGAGACAGGGTCTTGCTAAGTTACTAAATTGTCCAGGCTGGACTCAAACGTGTGATCCTCCTGCCTCAGCTTCCCAGAGTGCTAGAATTACAGGCAGGTGCCATGAGACCCCAGCTTTAAGTTGCTCTTTAACTTTTAATTTAGTAAGAACTTTGTATTGAGGCTATTTGGTAGCCCAAACATGATGGTTCATCTGCATAGTCTTAGAAGGAATGTAAGAGTACTCTAGAATCACCAAGTCCCAGGTTCTTCATACAGCGTTCACACTGTAGAATCACTGGAAACAAAAATTCTTTGAAGTATTTTACCTGGAAAGTAGTTCTTTTGGTAACTTTTGGACTCTTCGTATATGCCAAAGTTGTGCCGAAAACTTCGTCAGCCATAGTGTATTTGTCCCTCTACCTCTATTAAACAGCTAATAAATAGTTGGAATAATTCATTCAACCTGTGATGATGGCTGAAAGACACGAAAAACATATCATCAGACTTCTTTTGCATGCTTGAAAATTTGTATTAGCACACCTAGGGCGGAAAGAAAAAGGGAAACAAAAGTGTCTCGGAACACTTTAAAAATGTAAATACAGTTCTTGTAAAGAAATAAAGACAAAAAATGCAAACGCAAACTGACGTTATCCGAAAATCGTTTTGGGACTGTAGTAAGGATGAGCAAATAAATGACCGCAGTTAGTTAAAGGGACAGAACGACGCCGCTTAATCTGGAACCCCGCCGTCCACGTCCGCACCTGTCTGAACCCGAAGCGCGCCCTGCGGAGGGACGGTCGCTGCGCCGAGGGCTCGGAGACGCCCGCAGGGCCCGGCCCGGGGCGCCCCACACCCGCCCCGGCCGCGCGGGCCCGGACGGCTCCGCGCCGGGCGGCGAGGTCTCCTGAGGCCGCCGCTCCGCTTCCCGGCTGCTCGCTAACCAGGCCGGGAAGAGCCTTCCGGACGCTGTGCGGTGTCGCCTTCCCGGTTCAGGAAGCCGGCCCGCCAGGCGGGCGTCGTCGTCCTCGGTCCCGCGGCTCCCGGCTCGGCGCCCACCCGGGCCCTGCAGCCGCGAGCGCCCCGGACCCCGAACCGCGGCGGGTCTCAGGCCTCGCCGGCCGCGCTCCGGAACCAGCACTCAGCCCGGCCAGGGGGCGGGACCAAAGGCGGAGGTGGGAGGCAGTTGCTAGGCAATGGCGTCCCGGGAGGAAGGAACTTCCGCACCGCCAGGCTGGGTACCAGGCGCTGCCCTTCTGCGAACGCGTCGCCGTGGCAACGGCCTCGGCTGAGGAAATGACGTCACCCCAGCGACTGTGCGCTTCTGCTGTTGCCTGGGCGACAAGGTCCGCCCACCTGCCTCGGGGCCTGGGGAGCCCTGGGCGCCGTGGACCCTGCGCGGAGCCTCCGGTCCGCGCTGCGCGGGAGCCGCCCGGCCGGGTCGGGGCGACGCTCTCCCGGGGCGTCGGTGGGGACGGAGCAGCGCGCAGGCGACGGCGGGAGACCGCATCCAGCGCAGCTGCGGGCCTACGCCTTCCCGAGCCCCGGTGCCGCCGGCCGCGGTCTCGGGTTTCGGTCCCTGTGCAAAGGGCGAAGCGAGGGTCGGGTCGCGGAAGCGGGGCTGCGACCGGCTGGGGACGCCGCCGAGGCTCGCCCGGGGCGGGTCCGCGGAGCCCGGCTGGCCGGGCAAAGCCGCCTCGGGGGCGAGCGGGCCAAGGCTAACCGGGACACCGAAAACCCCCATCTTACGAGGGGTTTTACCCTAACGTGACTTCCTCGTGCTGTTCATTAAAAAAACGTTTATCGGTGCTTGGATCGTCAATGAAATCACTATTAACTAAACCTACACTTGCCATTTTTCTGTATCTCCACAATGTGTTAATATTTTACTTTGCCAAAATGATGTATGAGTCACATTGAAATGTAGATTTAATAAATCAGCATGTTGTAAAATTAAATGTTTATTTAATTTGTTAAATTTTAAATGTTAAAACTATGTGAAACATGTTAAATTTGAATGAATAGTGCTTTTAATAACATTTGCAATGCCCCTTTTTAAAAACTTCATTTTATGTTATCCAACTTGTTCTTGCTTGGGAAACTCAGTGTATTTGCTGAATTGTGGTATTTTAGGACATTTTTGAGTGAATCTCTGAATAAGAAAAGTATCCCATTCTCACCAGCTACTTGGAGCTTTTCTGACCCTTGTAAGTTAGCATCCAACAGACGGGCCTCCTAGTACCTTTCTCCCAGAGGATCACGTGCACATTTGCCTTCTGTTTGAAGGACTAATTTGCTCATGGTGAAATACTTACATTCACGCAAAATTACCTGCTCTGTTTATTTTTTTCTTATCCATTTGGGTAATACGACTTTCATTTAGACATGATTTAAGGAAATAAAAAAAGATTCTGTGTTTTCTACACAACACACTATATTTTCAACTTAATTATCTTCAATAATTAATAGATGATAATAAATGTTATAAAGTTTTGCCATACAAAGTTACAGTAAACAAAAACGGTTCACCTGAAATGTTTAATTTCTCCCAGGACCCAAAGCACAGTGTTTTTTACTATTTTCTTATTTTTAAACTGCAGAATTTTAAATGTTACGTAAGGTTTCAAGCAGCTTCAGTATACATTAAGAGTAATGTTTTACACATATATCTGAACTAATGGTATTATTTTATGTAATGTTTAGTTTGCAATGCATATATAATTATTAAGTGAACTCATGAATAAAAATAGCATTTTAAATTTAAAAATTATTTTTAAAACATTCCAAAAAAGTTCAGATACTCACTTTTAAAAACTTAAAACACTGCAACACACAAAACTTTATATCTTATGCGACGTTTTCTCCAGATTTCATATTTCCTTTAACATACACCCTTTAATACTTCTTGTTTGTGAGCCTTGCCTTCACACACTCATTCATTTAGTGTGCTCATGTAAATAATGTATCCTGGGTGAGACTTGGAGAGTTCAGAGGTAAAACACAATAGTCCCTGCCTGGGATTTTCAGGCTACAGATGGCTGGAAGGCTGGCAAGCATGTCATGACAGTAGATGCAGTGATTTATTCTTGTCCTCTAAGAGAACAGCGACAGCACTCAATGCAAAGAACTGTAGAGGTTAGAAGACATTAGAAGCTTTAGAGACATTAGACAGTAGAAGGGTCTCACATACTGACATCTTATTTCTGTTGGTGTCTGCAACACATGGCAAGGAAGGCAGGGTAATTTTGGCCTGTGCCTTTAATGTTTCAGTCTACAGTGAAAATGGGAAAAACTAGGGAAAATGGAAAAAAAACTAGGAAATGACATGACTGGATTGTCCTAAATAATGCAATTTTGATAGATAAGAGACAAATTGGATTGGGGGAGAAGGAAGGTGTAAGAAAGATGTCACCCAGGCAATGATGGCGTTTGCTCAGGAGAGAAGTGGCATGGTCATGATGTCAGGCAGTGACAGGAGATTCATATAAAAATTAGTGTAAATAATTGATTGGAAATGTAGCGAGGGTATGTGTGCTGACAAAGGAGAGGGAGGAGGGGCAGCACCTCGCTGGTTCAGTCTTCCTAACTTTGAGATGGCTTTGACACCTGGGGGTGCGTAGGAGGCTGAGGAAGGTGAATTCAGAAGGAGGCACCTTGGAAACATCACTCTGTGTGGGCAGGCATGGTAGGCAGCAGAGAAAGGCAGAGAAGTAGGTGGGAGGGTGGGTCACCAATAAGGAAGCCGGTGCTGCCGCCTATTAGTCAATAGGGGAGCAACTACCTTTGTTAGGAGGAGGCTGTGCTAGGTAGGAGAAGTCTCAGTAGGGGATCAGAGGGTGGTATGCTGGAGCCTATGCCTGCTCAGGAGGCCCCATCAACTTTCGCTGACACCAAGCTGGTAACTAAGTCAGCCGTGGTGGAATTACTTGAAATTGGCAAATACTGCATCACTATAAATCAGGGCATTCACTGCCTTCTCATCTCTTCCCTCAAGAGTGAAATATCTACTAGCACTCACTTGGGTGGGAAGGAAGGAGAAGCATGATCACATTAAGTACACAAGTGAGTGGGAGACAGAGTTGGGAGTGGGAGACACTGGCATGCTTTCCAGAGGTTAGCGGTGGAAGGGAAGAATGAGGTGTGGTAACCGTGAGATGCAGGCAGGTTTGGAAAAGTACTACTGTCACCTAGAAATGTCTCACACAAGACATTATATAAGCTCCATTATGTTGTTGAAGCAAATCTTGTTTCAGGATAGAAGATAATAACCATTTGTCTACATGTGATTGTTCAAACTATTTTATTTCCTATGTTACCATTATGTGCATTTGAAATTTGTGTGTTTTTGTGGAATTGAAACCCAGCATTGCAGGAAGCCTAATGGAAATTCCTTTGTAAAAGAACATCTCTTTCTGGATGTTCAAGGGAAGTCCAGAGCAAAACTGTACTTTCCTGAAAATGAAACAAATTATTTAGCACCGTGCATTAAGGCTAATTTTGTTTAGCATTGCACTCCTTTAAAGTGGTAATTTTTCTTTGTTTGCTTATTATTACTATTTTTATTTTCTTAGTCTACCCTGGGAAGTCTCCTCCAGAATGGGGACTTGGTATCTAAGTTCCAGAAGAGGGCAGCAAAGGACTTTGCCATCCGGGAACGGGGCTCATAGTTGATACCCGTCACTATTTTACTTCAAGTTATTTAAAAATGTATGAAAATAAACTACTTTTAAAGTAACTCCATAAAGCTTCTTGAATGGTCAGGTTTTTCTTTCTATTAGAAAGTTAGAAGTTTGTTATTTAATGTGGCAAGAAAACATCTTTTAAGATTTTATGAACAAAACCTCAGTTGCCCATGAACTAGCACAAACAATCAACAAGTGGGATCTCTTCCTATTAAAAGGCTTCTGCACAACAAGAGAAACCACCAGCAGTGTGAAGAGACAACCCACAATGTGGGAAAAAATCTTCACCTGCTCTTCCTCAGACAAAGGTC
>NW_004624848.1:2840051-2863819 GCF_000247695.1 Heterocephalus glaber | reverse complement strand
TTTACATTTATCATTGGGTGTTTGTACCTGTACATGATGCATCTTGGTTCTTATTTTTTCCCCATTACCTGTGTGCCCTTCATCCCCTCCACCCTTCCCTATTTACATAGATTTCGTTTCCATTTTTTTTCTTTCTCATAATTTTTCCTTTCCCTTCTTCCCTTTCCCCTTCCCCTCCCACCACTCCACCTTTGGACCTTTTCCTATTTCAAATTATCAATTATTAGTTTTAATCATTTTCATCCTTATTTATACTTTCAGTTTCTCACCCTAGAGATACTATTCCGCATTTACACATGTGTGTCCTATTTATTTCACCTAAGAGTATGGCCTCAATATGCATCCATTTAGCTACAAATGACTCTAGTTTCTCATTCTTTATGGCTGAGTAGTACTCCATTACTTTCAATAGACCTTTAGGTTGTAATGGTAGCACATAAATGTAAACAGAAGCAAAGATGTACAAAGAATTAGTGTGTACATTCTGAAGCACACAAATTTCAACTTTCTCCATGATGTATATAGACTAATAAAATCAAACCATCTAAAAGTGGCTGATCGGTCCTTTCTCCATAGAATGCTCTAGCAGGTGCTTGGTGTTTGTGTCTTTTGTTGGACTGTTAGGTGTTCAATTGTAACAGTAGTTCAATCAGCCTTAAGAGTAAGTTTAAGGGCCAGGGATTTAGCTCAGTGGTTCTGCCACCTACCTTGCAAGCACAAGGACCCAAGTTCGATCCCCGGTACCAAAAAAAAAAGAGTAAGTTTAAGGTTTTGAGCTAATGTAAAACCTCCTACTTTGATGGCATTGCCACTTATTTACAAGCTTTTTGAGAAACCACTAGGATGACTAAAGCTGACTGACATTCATAGGATATCAGGTCCACATGATTATCATTGTATTGCCTGCATGATTATTAACAGTCCTTCTGATTTTTGTATAGAGAATTCACTTAGAACAGCAATATCCTAAAAAAATTTTCCACTTCTAATAGTTCATTTTCAAATCTCCTTATCAGTCCTCCCATTAGTTTTTATTTCCAATGAAGCTAATGATACAAAAAGATACAATAGAATGAATGTAGCAGGTAGAACAAGCAATTAAGTAGAAGAGAAATAAAGGGAATCATTACAGTATAATAATACAATGACAGGAATATGTCAATACCTAGCAGCTATAACTATCAATGTGAATGGTCTTAATTCACCAATGAAAAGACGTAAATTAGCAGAAAGGATCAAGAAACAAGATCCAACAACATGCTGTATACAAGAAACACACTTTACTAAAAAAGAAATTGATAGTCTAAAAGTGAAAGGATGGAAAACAATATCCCATGCAACAGGAAACAAAAAACAAGCAGGAGTAACTATCTTATTTTCAGACAAACTGGACTTTAAGCCAAAATTGATCAGAAGAGGCAAAGAATGTCACTACATATCAGTTAAGGGAACCATTACACAGGAACAGATAACAATTATAAACATATATGCACCAAACAGTGGTACACCCAACTTCAAAAAACAAGCACTGCTGGAAATAAAATACCAGATAAATATCAGTATGTATGTAGTGGAGAACCTCAATACCTCACTATCACAAATAGACCGATCAACCAAACAAAAGCAACAAAGAACTATCTGAGTTAAACCAAACCTTTGAACAAATGGACTTAATAGATATATAGAGTATTTCACCTAAGCACAGACTGCACATTCTCCTCAGCAGCACAAGGAACTTTCTATAAAAAAGACAACATACTAGCAAGTAAGCATGATTAAGTAAATGCAAAGTAATTGAAATTTTACCATGTATATAATCAGATCATAGTGCAATAAAACTATAAATCAATGACAAAAGAAACCACAGAAATTATGCAAATCAATAGAAAGTAAATAACACACTTTTGAAAAATCAATGGATCACAGAACAAATTAAGATATTTAGAAAGAAATTAACAGATGTTTCCTTTAGTTAAATGATAATGCCAATACAATATACCAGAACTTATGTGACACAATAAAAACAGTCCTAAGAGGGAAGTCTGTAACTATGAATGCTCACGTCAGAAAAACAGAGCAAGCCCACATAAATAACCTAATGATGCACTCCAGGGTCCTAGAGAAAAAAGAACCCATCGAAATGCAGAGTTAGTAAAAGGAAGGAAATTATAAAAATCAGTGCAGAAATCAATGAAATGGAGACTAAAAAACAATACAAAGAACTAATTTGGTGAAGAGCTGATTCTTTGAAAGAATAAACAAAATAGGCAAACCTTTAGCCAATCTTATCAAAAAAGGAAAAAAAAAAGACACAAAACAATGCAATTAGAAATGAAAAAGGTGAAATAAAAATGGACAATGCTGAAGTCCAGAAGATTATTTACAACTGCTTCACAAAACTGGAAAATTCAGAAGAAATGGAGAGATTCCTAGTTGCATATGAATTACCAAAACTGAACTGAGAAGTCTTAAAAATCCTGAATAATTCAATAACAGCCAATTAAATTGAAGCAGTCATAAAAAACTTAACAGCTAATAAAATCCTGGGACTTGATGGATTCATTGCCAAATTCTACAAGAACTTCCTGGAAATTCTAACAGCACTACTCCTCAAACTCTTTAATGAAATTGAAAGGGAAGAAGTACTCCCAGAAGCTAGCATTACTCTGATTGCAGAATCAACAAGACAAGCATCTAACCAGAAAAAGAGAACTGTAGGCCAATTTCTCTAAGGAAAATAGAGGTAAAAATCCCCAATAAGATCCGGGCAAACAGAATGCAAGAAATTATGAAAAACATCACACATCATGACCGAGTAGGCTTCATCCCAGGGATGCAAGGATGATTCAGCATATACAAATCAATAAATGTAATTCACTGCATAAACAGGAGCAAGGAGAAAATTCATATGAGTATTTCAATAGATGCAGAAAAATCCTTTGACAAAACTCAACCATGCATGATTAAAACTTAGAAGAAAATAGGTAGAGAAGGACCTCATCTCAAAGTATTAAAAGCCATTTATGACAAACCTACTGCCAACATCATATTAAATGGGAAAAACTGAAATCTTTCCCTCTAAAATCAAGGACAAGACAAGGATGTCCACTATCACCACTCCTGTTTATGAGGACTAAGTTAACAAAAAGGTTATGTAAAGAAAAAGAGGAAGTCAAAGTATCATTATTTGCAGATGACACGATCCTCTACTTACAAAAACTCCCACTAAAATATTCCTAGAATGAATTACCAAATTCACTGATGTAGCAGGATACAAAATAAACACAAAAATGAATGGCATTCCTATACACTCATAATGAACTTACTGAGAAAGAAATTAAGGACACAATCATCATCATCACTATCATCAATAAAAATTCAAAACTCAAGAATTAACCTAAACAAGAAAGTAAAAGACCTTTACAATAAATATTACACCACTCTGAAAAAGCAGATTGAAGAGGACATCAGAATGGAAAGACATCACGTGTTCCTGGATAGACAGAACAAATACAGTCAAAATGGCTATACTTTCAAAACTGTTATATAGATTTAACATAATTCCAGTCAAAATACCAACAGCATTCCTCACAGATCTAGAGAAAACAATCCAAAAATTCATATGGAACTAGAAGAGATCCAGAATAGCAAAAGCAAATCTGGGTAATAATAGCAAAGCAGGAGACATCACAGTTCCAGATTTGAAGTTATATTAATTACAAAGCTACAGTGATAAAAAAAACTCCTGCAGGATACTGGCACAAAAACAGAAATATGGATCAATGGAACATAATGGAGAATGCAGACACAATTCCAGACACATTCAGCTATTTGATCTTTGATAAAAGGGCTAAAAACATACACTGGAGGGATAATAGCCACTTTAATAGGTGCTGGAAAAATTGGATATCCATATGCAGAAGATTGTGTCTAAACCCATGTATCTTACCATGTACTAAACTAAAATCAAACTCAATCAAAGATCAAAATGTTAAAACAGAGACAATCTTCTGGAGGATAAAAATAGGTAAAGCTCAAAGATACAAGCATAGGAAAGACTTTCTCAACAGAATTCCAATGGCACAAGAAATAATACTAAGAATCAACAAATAACATCATATAAAATTAAACACCAAAAGAAACAGAGTGAAGAGATAACCTACAGAATGGGAAAAAATTGTGCAGCTATTCCTCAAACAGAGGGCTAACATCTACAATACATGAAGAACTCAAAAACAAACAAAAAAAAATTAGACCTCTCCAAAATAAAGGACCCAAACAAAAAAATGAAGCAAAATGAATAGATAATTCTCAGAAGAAGTATAGATGTCCAGTAAATACAGAAAAAAAGGTCTCTGGCTACTAGAGAAATGTGAATTCCAACAACACTGAGTTATCTTGCTTCAGAAAGAATGGCTATCTCTAAGAAATCAAATAATAACAAATGTTGGAGAGGCTGAGGGCAAAAGGAACCCTTCTACATTGTTGGTGGGAATGTAAACTAGTACAACCACTATGGAAATCAGTATGTAGATTCCTCAAAAAGCTAAAAATAGAAATTCCATTTGTCCCAGGTATTCCCCTCTAGGTATCTTCCTGCAAGAGCTAAAAATATCATATTACAGTGGTATGTGCATATCCATGTTTATAGGAGCACAATTCCTAATGGCTAAACCTAGGAGACAGCTTATATGTCCAACAACAGATGAATGGAGAAAGAAAATGTGGCATTTATACAGAGTCAAATACTACTCCATAAAGAAGGATAAACGTGAGGCATTTGTAGGAAAATGAATGCATCTTGAGACCATAATAATAAGTGAAATAAATCAGATGCACAAGTTCAATATTGTGTTTGAAAATCACATAGAAGAAATCAATACCTGTACATGCCTCTGGTCTTTGATAGAAATAGTGACATTTATAATGGTCCCATGCACGTGGCATTATTTTTAGTTCATTCTTTCATGGGAAAGCCATCCCTTTCTGTTCACTCTTCTACTGCCATAGCTCTCAAATCACATTCAGTCAATAGTGGCGGGGATTCTGTGAGTTACAGAGTACATCTGTGCCATGGAGAAATGTACTAACTAGTGAAGGCTTGATTCTCCGACCAACACTTGAAGACTTGGGAAATGCATTAGTTTATCTCCTGACCTTTGTAAAACCCTCCCCTCACTAATGGAACACTGTTATATTTTAGATCCCCAGACATAAACTTTATCTTAGAGCTAGTGCTCATGATTTCTCTTTCCCTGGTGCTTAGTTCCCACGGTAAGTGGCTACCAGTCCCTCTCAGGAAGATTACAGGGATTTACAACTCACACTTCTCGTGCTTCTCGAGGATCCTTCCCCAGTGATACCCATCTTGTCGTCCTTCAAGTGGCTTCAGATCTGTGAACTGGCTGAGGTATGGCAACTACTATGACAGTGATGCAAATCTGGACTGTATTTAAAATTTTAGGGTCTGAGTGCTTAATTGTGGAGATCTGGTGAGACTTCCACAGGATGCCCATGACCTAATGGGCATGATCAGCTCACTGTCTTTCACGGTCTCTACAAGTAGGTTAGTTCATCCTGAATACTAATCCAACTTTGATGCTTATTAGAGCCCTCTTGTATCTAGAGATTAAATGCTGTTTCTTGACTCTGCCTCTGTCAGACCTCACACACAAGAATTCAGTGAGGAGGATACATGGCATCATATCTACCATCATTCCTAGCCTGCAAGGGACTATGCTAGAGTTTCTCAGTGACATTGGATTTCAATCAATACACATCTTAGTGCTGCAGAGGGAGTGTACTATGGGAATCATTACACCGTACTGAGGTTGATGAACAAGGTATACATAATTAGGCTACTCCAGCATTCCTATATCTTTTTTAAACACACACACACACACACACACACACACACAACTTTTTCTTTGGAATATACGAGAGAAATTCTGAAATCTTAAGTTCATTAGTACATAACACTGTTGAGCTCAGATTTCCATTAAGCAGACATGTAAACTATTGGAAGTTCTTTGAGCTGCTTCAGCAAGTACATTAAATGGAGAACTTCTGGTAACTTTGCCTAAAATAGCTTTGCCTAATAGTGTCAGTTTAGTTCCTCCCCAGTTAAATCCTCTTAGGGTCCATTTCCACAGTATTCCCCAGGTTTGTGTTCAAACAAATTGGAGCTATATTGTGATTACTTTGCCCTCCATGCTTTCTTTTACTTTTGCATACTTTTCCCTTGTTAGCATAGAGCATGCTGGAATCTAACTGTAGTTACGGGTTCAGAGACAATAAGAAATGTAGAGAGCACATTTAAGAAATGAAACAAATTCCCCAAAT
Source organism: Heterocephalus glaber (assembly GCF_000247695.1). The sequence continues at coordinate 2,857,477 of NW_004624848.1, read as the reverse complement.
AAAGGCAATGAAGAGTTTCCGGGAGAGGTGTCTAACACTCTACAATGATGGCAGGTCTTCCTTCTGATGGACAAAATGTAATTTGAAAACTTAAAAGTAATCAGATCATTCCAAATCCATCCATATTTCTTCAGACCAGTTCTGAACACACTTTCCTGCCTAGGTTCTAATTTTCAAAAAGAGACCAGATTGAACCATGAATTAAACTGGCACTTGCATTTTGTAAATGCGAGATAAGATTATGTTTACTTTGGTAAATAACACCCTTCAATTGTAAAGGACAAGATATTCTCTTAGGGTAGTTATGGAGGCTCCTGCTGAGCCTAAATCTGCTTCTGAAATAACATATTCACAGTCAGGATAGCAGAAGACACTGAAGGGATTTCTAGGAGGAAGCAAAATAATACAGAGAGCCAGAAGCTTCTAAATCTACAAGAGAGCCTTTGGATCGGAAGGGCAGAGAGACCACTGGGAATGTTAAGGAACTGAGTTGCTGCAGGAATCTCTAGGATCAAGTGTGAATAAGCTCTGCTGCCTGCAGCATAGACACGGTTCATTTCCAGGAGGCTCCCAAAAGTGGGTCCCAAAGGCAATGTTCTTATGTATACGGCCTAGAACTTCAAATACTGCATTTCAAGGGGATTACTTCACCCATGGAATCTCTGTTGAACTCTCTTTTATGGGGTAATTAAGACTAGTGTGTGCCTTCAGAAACAACCACATAATTAATTTTGATTGACTAAATAAGTAAGAAAGCTAAAATAACAAAAACCCAAATGGAATATAAACATTCAATCATGGCCTATTTTTATTTTCAGTTCCTTGATTCTTACCATGGTGCAGAGTGCTACAAATGTCTAAACTGATAGTCAATGCTTTCCTTATTTTCTCAATGCAACCTCTCATTATTAATTGTGACACATCAATTTGACTTGAGAAAGAACCACCTAAGGCTCTGAGTGTGTCTGTGGGTCATTGGATGTGTAGGTAGAAAATTGAGATGATTCACCTCAGATGTGGTTGGCATCAACCAATAGGCTTGTAGCCTGGATGGAATAGAAAAAAGGAAGCAACTCTTTCCATTTCTTTTCATAAGACTTTCAGTCTTTGCCATTGCCTTTGAACCTTGGCTTACAGTTCCTTCAGGTTTCCAGCAAAGACTGGCCGGCCTTCCCATGAAGACTCTTGGGCTTTCTGACAGTGTCAAACCAGTAACTATACAGTGAGATTCCAGGCCCTTGACTTTGGACTCCTACTGGATCCCTTGGCTCTCCAGAATGCATATGGCATTTTGGATTCTTCTGATTGTGCAGATGGCCACTGGAACTTCCCTTTTGATTCTGTAAGCCCACCTAATAAATCCTTCTTTCCCATATAATTATAAAGAAATTCTCATTGAAAATGTCAGGGGTGACACTGTTTGGAATAATTTTGGAAATGAAATTATAAGAGCACAGAAGAGGCAGGTACATTTCATTTCTCCTTCCTGACCTTTCCATGGGTCTCTCTGGCCTTCCTTCCCTTTTGCTTCCTGATCACCTTGTCTTTCTCTTTCTTTCTTTCTTTCCCCTCACTCACCCACTCTTTCCCTTTCTCTGTTGAATTCTTTTGTGATGAAATGAATGAGAAAGAATTGAGAAAAAATTAAAGAGCTGAATTCTTGTGCTATTAAGGGTAAATTAACTGATAGATGCAGAAATGGAGCCCAGGCCTCCAGATACACAGGTTTTCATTTTAAAAAAATGCACTTTATGAAATTTCTTCAGAGATACTCCAACAGGCATCTTAATTGTACAGAATTGCTGAGTCCTATTATAACACATTTAATTCACTGACTCTCTTTTTTCTATCAGATTGGTTCAATGTCTATTATGTTTTTCTAATCTAGAGGGCAGAGGCAGTTGTAGAACCTCAAAGGAAGGCAAATCTTTATGGCTCTTACAGCCCTATGATCTATTTAATTACTGAAATAGCCCCAATTCTTAACATCTTCCTTTCTTCATGCCCTTTGCTATATAATTCATTCCTCTCACTTAAAAAGCAAAATTGATTTCCTTGGCTTCTTGATTTTCTGTTTCTCCACATGTTTTGATCAATGGAATATTGGTGGTTAATTTGCCATATTTATTTATTTATTTTGTTATATTTAAATTAATAAATGAAAAAAATTTTTGAATCTTCTGTCAATGATACACATATTGAAATTATAAACAAATGCACATTTTGGTAATCTTGAAAATTACCAATAAATGAATATCATTTCTTGGTTCTTTTATTTATTTTGACAAAGATTATTAAATTACACAGAATATCTATTAGTGCTTAGACGAAATATTCTAAAAAATTGTATCTAAGACAAAATGTCCCCAAACATTAGAAAAACAGAGTGATTTAATTAGAGGAATATGTTTCTCTTAGAGGTTGATATTCCATTTTAATTCTGTCAAGTACATAATTATAAGCTACTTAGTTTCTACTGAATACATTAAATAGATCATCTAAAATTTTTATTTCATACATGCCACTGTTTAGCTTATTTGTGTTAGAATTCAGAATCCAGGCATAAATAAATGAGGTTTCAGGTAAACTACTTGCACACAATCTTGTCGGGAAGTTATAATGAAAACACGTCTCATAGCACATTCTGCTACCTGCAGACATTCACCAGGAAGCAAGAAAGCAGTAGTCATAGAATCTGTAAGATCAGTGAAGTCTCACTTTTATGTCTTCTTTGGTGTTTCTAAAATATATTTTATAAAATTGTGTTTCAGAAAAATAAGACAATATTCAAATGGAAGGCTGTGGCTCATCCTCCATTTGAATCAAGAAAGTAGAATCTTCTGAGAATAAGTGGCAGAATGTAAGATATTTCAGGAATCAAGTACTGACACCAGCCCTAACGACACAGCCCTCAACTCATTAACTCTTAATCATGTTCATGCAAGAATGAGAAAGATCACTAACTTGACCAGTGAAAATTCATTCTCAATATCTGTTAAGCCATTTAGTAAATCATCTAGTGTTGATGGAAATAAAAATCGTAGAAGTTGCTGTTGTAAATAAGACTCTGGAGGCTGCTTCCTGATGAGAATTCTAGTTAACTGCTAACACAGTCTGAATTCCCAATTAGGGCAACTGATTCAACTGGCGCATACATAAGTTCAAACTTTCTATGCAGAAGTATTTTTAACATAGTTACAGCCATCCCAAGTCTTTGGGCTGTCACTAGGAAGCCCAGCCCTATCACCATAAGGGACCGGTGGCACATCTCTGTTCTGTGTTTGTGGTGAAAGATTTCAGACACGACATACAAGTCTAGAGCTGATTGGGAAATGACAGGTTTTCTGAGTGAGAGAAGAAGACACCTTCAAGCACGCAGGTGGGCAAGCACGGTGGCAGTTGCACTGAACAAGTTGTCAGGTTACGTTTATAAGGCAACTGGGTCTTTCATGGAATATTCTTCCTTCCTGAGAGGTCCTTGGTCTTTAGCATGGAAAATGGCCTGTGTTGACCTCCCAGGTCCTTGTTTATTCCCTAGCTGGATGTTCTCTGTTTAGTTTGCTTTTAGATCCTGAGGATTTTCCAACTCTTCACCCACAGTCTGGACTTCCTACGGGCCTGGACCTTGTCAGTCTTCAGAGGAGATTATATCCTCTTGAGCTAAAGTGTGAAGGCACAAGCTTGCGTGCATTTTATGTTTCGCTAATGATTAAGAAAACAAAGGGAAGGGGGAGAAAGATCCTATCGTCTTTGCTTTTCAAGTACTTCATCTGCCTGTCTCCTAGCCTGCTTGTGCCTGACTTTCTAACAGATACGTAATTAAACCTTAGCAGATTATTTTCAGAGAGACTTCTCCGCTTACATTTGCACCAGCAGGGAAAATCAACATATCTAAACCCTGTAATTTTCTATTAACCAACTTTATAATTTTTAAACATTTTTATGGATTTCAATTTGCATCTCCCTGATTAATAGTGAACTTGAACATTTTTTTTCAGATCGTATTTCCCAAATTATGTGGGCCAACTGGGCTTTCCTGTTATGAATGTTCAGATCCTTTGTGTTTCTGATGGGCTTCTTGTCTTAGCCTTGTTGATTTACACTCATTAATAAATATAGCACATTACTGTCTTCTGATTTCACACATAGAAGCTCTCTCAGGTCACAGGAAGGGAGTTCTTTGGAAAAGTACCTATGAAAATAAGGAAGGCAGCCACCTCTGGAATACAGCCTCCGGGGAGTCCAGGCACAAGGAGGCCTCGACTAGGATCTTTTTTTACAAATGGAAAACTCTTAGATTCAAATAGCTGGAAACCAACGACCTCATCTGTGCATGTTGCTGTCCCTCCACTCATAACCCTTAAAGTCCTCGTTGATTGTTTTATTTGTTTGTCAGCTGCTTCCTCTTCTTTGAAGGGTTTTCCACCCTGGACAGCCAAAACTTGCAAATGTTTCCGAGGGGACTGCTCTTGGGTTGCTGTATCCTCCTTTGCTCTCGTACTAGAAACTCAAATTCTCAGAAACTTAGGTTCCCTCAAGATACCCTTAAGAGTGATTGATGGGCCAGAAGTTAGAGCCTGAACTGCCTTGCCTCCCTCCAGATAATTCTGAGGCCCATCTTCTACTCCTGAGTTTCCTGGCAAGAGCAGTAAAAGTGGGCACCAATATGTCCAGTTTGTGGTATCTTTCCCAAGTTTTATACGGAACCCATTCAGTTCCCAGGAAACCATTGTGAGACTTCACCTGAGTTCATGCCCTTGTTTACTTACTCTCCTCTGTGCTGCTTCCTAATCTACATACAAGTTTGTTTTTTGTTGTTGGCTTGTTTTTTATTTCTTGTTTTGTGCAGAGTCCTCTAATAGTTTCCATGGGGACTAATTATGACTTGGACTTGACATTGTCTCAAAATCTGCTTTCTGGGAAACTGACCCGGGATACTCACTTAATTAGAGTTTGCCAATCCATCTTCTATGCTCTTATTCTGTTATGGTTCTGCTAGTTTCTGTGATATTTTGGTTCCTATTTTTGCTTAATAACATGTATTACAACGGCTCAGCTTCTCCTTTTCATAGAAATAGTGGTGATCTGATTGGACTGGCTGCGGCTCATCAGAGTGCATGTAGGGTAGGTCATCAGACCTGCCAGTCAGTTGTGCCCATGGGAGTGAGAACAAGTGGTTTCTAGTATGTTTATTGGCACAATAGTCCCTTTAGAGGAAGCTACAGGAGTTATGGGCACATAGGATTTGAAACACCTGCTTGGTACATGTTATTTATGATAAAACAGTTCCTACCAGGAAAAAAAAGACCAAATTATTTGGAGCTCCATGCCTTATGACATTAGTATCCTATTGCAATGCTACCCTAAAGTAACTGTTTTATAGAAAGTTAATCATAATGAAAATAAGCTAAAAGACAAAAAGTAAGGGGCCACAGGACAGAAGTTTGGAAAAACTCCCATTGTATTATGGTATCATTAGAGAACATACAGTAAGAATTTAGAAGCAGCAAAAGTTTGTAGTAATAGCATTTCATTCAATATTGCATATTTTGTAACATCAGATAGGCAAGTAGATCATTATCATGCGCTGCTCATGAAAGAACAAGCATTAAAAGTTTTATCAATCTGCATGATATTAGATAACTTCACTTAAAACATTTGTGATCTTGATGTGAGATTTCACAGGCTTAAAGGTCGATTTCTTTTCAAGCTCTGCAATTTGTTTGAACTTATTTATAAATGGAACATAAATTAACTTGTTATAGTCAGAGTCATTCAAGTATGTTCAGTTTCCACTTTTAAATTTGAATCCCGCACATCCAATTTAATTTTCTTTCCTTTGCTCTCTCTAGATTCCTTAAAAAGATTAAGAATGACGACGTGTATATTATTGGATGCTTTAGAACAGTGCTTCCCAGAAAATTTTGATAATTTAGAAGATTTTATTATCTTCTAAATCCATTTCCTTTTTCTAAAAGATTTAAATATCTATAAGGATTTGGCATTTATTTCAAAGTTTCTTGCTTAAAGGGGTAATTATCACAATATTTATTATTTTAATATGGGATACAGTCTTATTATTAAAGGTAGTCTTAAGAGATTTTTGATACTTCGCATCATGTCTGGGTGGTCCTTCATATTCTTTTGCAGGCAGCCCCATGCTGTCAGTAAACATTATTTTATTTTATTTATTGATAATTCACTAAATAGTTACTGTTCTCTGTAAAAATATTGATAGCTCCAGCCTGGGTTAAGACAGGAAGTTAGGGCATGGCTAAAACTCCTGGGGAAGGAGGCGGGACAAGATCCCAGGGCACATGCGCAGAACAGTTCCCAAAGCCTTGCAGGAATTCTGAGGAGAAAGCGAACAGGTTTCCCCCAGGATGGCCTAGATCTGTGTCAGCCTGAGGAGCTGGAGATACAAAAGGACAGTCCACAATGAAATTCTGCCACTGTGCTTTCTCACACAAGGTGGCCGCCCTCACGCTGCAGGTTGCACTTCTTTCCCTGCTTTTCCTTGGCCCAACTCGCTCTGCAGAGCCTGTTTCTTTTCCTACCTTTGATGAAACTTTGCTACCTTTTGCACTTGTCTTGGCCAATTCTTTACTCAGGACAGAAAGAACCTAGAAACCACCTCCAGAAGGAGATTTCAGCACCACAAAATCTGGTGGCAGAGCTACTTTCTGTTCTTTGACATTACAGTGTGCCATAAGAACCAGAATTAGTAAATGTCTTCTCAAATAATAATTATTTTATTTAAAAATTGTAATGGGTACAGTGGCGCCTATCTATAGTTCCAGTTACTCAAGAGGCTGATGCAGGAAAATCATTTTAGGCCAGGAGTTCAAGGTCAGCCTAAGCAACATCGGAAACCTGGTCTTCTAATCAGGCTGTGTCTGAAAGGTCTCAACACTGAAGGAAGGAACCTACCCACCCTTTTGTAGAACATCTTTGCAGGTTTGCTGACTTCTGTCATGGAAAAAGAATTTTCAGGATGCATCAGTAAGAGGCACAAGAAAGGTCTATGAGGCAGACATGAAAGGATGCACTCAAGGATAAAATGTAGGTGCTCAGAAAAACATGAGACACATTACCCACTGAAGCTGGGTACATTTAAGGAACATTGGGGAAGTCTTCAAGATAGGTGGTCTAGGATGTATATATCTATTGTCTGCCAGACTGTTTATCTGCCAGATATGTCAGAATGCAAACCATCTAGGTGTGTTTGAGGTTGAGATTCTGTGCCCACTGAAATTGTTTATTTTTATTTATTTATTTGCGGTTCCAGGGATTGAACTCGGGACCTTGCGCTTTCGAGGCAGGCGCCGGAACCACTGAGCTAAATCCCCGGCCCCAACATTGTTTATTTTTTGAGGGTGATGAGAATATAATTTACAGGTAAAAGGAACAGGTCCAGAACCCAATTTAGAGGATTATTTTGTCTTTAAGACCTTGAGGAATTTTTTTTGAATGAGCTTCCTGAAAGAGAAAAAGGCTTGAGTAACTTTTGTTTCTTGAAGCTGCAGTTGAGTACAATTTTAAAATTGTGATTTCCATGTCTCCTGCCTAGTTTTCATTTCTTCTACCTGACTAATACAGACAAAATGGAGCTAATGTAGCACAAATGGAGCTGATGGGCCACACTCTTCCACTCCTCTGAACCTGGGCAATGCCCTGGGGTAATTACCCTAAGGTCTACTGCCTAGGGGCAGAGATAAAAAGACAAAGACTGCTGGGTCCACCTTAGAAAGTTTCGGAGTCACGAAGTAGGGCATACACATGCCAGACTCTCCCACATAAGCTACAGTGAACATTCTGCTCTTGGATTTCATGAAAGGTACGTACATATGGACTGCAGCTCACAGGCCCACTTGTAGCAGAGTGAATTATGGGAAGGGACATGAGCAGCAGACACAGCTGTCATGACTCAGTGCCTTGTCACTCATATCATCAATTGTATACTGAAAGGCCAATGGGAAGTCCCTAGACCCAGGGCAACTTCTAAACTCCAAACTCATATGAAGTTTTTTTGCCATTTGCCTTTACACCAACCCAAGCCAGCTCATTCTTTTTTTTTTTTTTAGACAGGGTCTCACCATGTAGTTCAGGCTGGTCTCAACTCACTGTGTAGCCCAGGCTGGCCTCAAACTCTCGGTGATCCTCCTGCCTCAGTCTCCTGAGTGCTGGGATTATAAGCATGTACTACTAACCCCCAGCTAAACCTGCTCACTTTGAGCCTACTTTTGCCTAAACAAACTTCATTAAACTTTGCTGCTTTTTCCCTACTGTCACATGCCACATCCAATTCTTTGTCATATACAAGAACTCAGAAGCTCATCTGGGACCATATCACCCATGGCAATATCTCAGTGAGCCTGGTCAAGAGGTAAGGTAAGCCTCTTTTATCAGGGAAATTTTACACTTTTTATCTTCCCTTTCCAGTTTTTCATGACCTGTCAGTTATTGTAGGTATGGGTCAGACAGTTAAATGGCATTAGGGTGTCTGCCAAGAGAAAAGAAAACGCCCATGAGAGCATAACCTGGTCATAGAACGGAGAATTTTAGTCTTCACCAGGAGCAAGAAAATTTCCATCTACTGATCAGGTTTATGTTTTTGCAACCTCTATTTTGCCACGAACTCCTGTTCCTCAGGAAATTCTTTTTCAGTAGCTAGAGTCTTCTAATCCCCTAGAAAACATGAGTGCTTATTACTAAAACACTGACAGTCATGAGGCATTTGCTTCTTGTGACCAGAAATGGTAAGAGGTGTGAAGAAGCCCTCTCAGGACACACAGTACCCTCCTTCAGTATGCTTCCAGGTCTGCATCAGCATCACAACCTATCCTTGGATTATGGGACTAATAATCTTGCTCACTCAGGAAGACACAAATACAGATGCAGCCCCATCCAGTGTCTTGAGCAAAATTTCTCATGCAACCTGCATGGGAAACCCCATGAGACAGTAGAAAGAAACAGTCTCAGTCACAATGGAAGAAGCAATCTCCAAAACCATACACCCTTGTGGGGCCAAAACACTTCAGTCTGAGGGACATCCTCTGCACTGCTCCTTTGATCTTTCTCTCATGCCTGAAGAACATAAGCTCAGTCTACACGATGCCATTGCTCTCCTTTTGTGGGTGGCTGGCAACATATTCCTAACCCCTGCAGATTCAGGTTGTCCTTCAGGTTGCAGCTGATGCTATCCACAGGATCTGCTAAAGTGTATGGACTTAAACCAAGAAGGAGTCCACAGGGTATTTTGCTTCTTTCTCTCCTAAGTAGCCTTGCTCTCCTTCTTTTCTCTTCTCTCCCACTCATGCTTTCATCTGTCAGAAAATACAAATTTTTAAACTTTTTTTCTGCAGTTAGTTATCAGGGCAAGGCAGGAAGCTGGATGGTAGCGGAGCCCACTGTGGCCCCCATGGAGAGGGGACCATATCCCTCTGTGTCTTAAAGGCCCCCACTGGAAGGGGGCTGCTCCGGCCCTTCTCGGCTATCTGCTGCAGCCTTCCTGGGACTTAGGGCAGCATGTCGAGCCTGTTTATAGATATTTCTTCCTCTGCTCTCTTGGGGTTCCTTCTTTCATGCTAGCTCTTCTCCTCCCTCCATCTTGTTTTGTTCTAGTATTCTTATGATAATTTTGGCCTCAAGTTTATTTCCCTGTGTAAAATGATACGTGCCCTGTGATTGCTAACCGACTGGGCTGCCCATTGTGAAGCTTTCGTCTGCCAGGAGACTTTTATCTCTTTCAGATGTGAGATGGGGATAGCCGTAATACAGGGAAGTTGGGGACAGGGGAAGGGCTAGGGAGGGGTGAAGGGACTGTACACTAGCTCAAGCTTTTAAAACTAGATCCTGCCTGGGTTACGGGTGGCAATGGGATCCAAAATCCCAGCTCTTCTAGGATAACAGCAGCTAGGTGGCCTCCGTAGTTTGTTGGTCCTTTTCTGTAGACATTTCCTATCCCCAGTCCTTAGACTGCCACCTACCATGTTTCTCACTCATTACACTTTCCTCAGTTCTTCCCATGTGAGCAAGCTCCACCTCCCCTACTTGATATGCTTGGGGGAAAACTTGTTGGGTCCCAGTGGCTCCATTCCCCCATAGTGGGCTATGACTGAGGACCATTTTTCAAGTTACCCGCCCCCCCCACTGTCAACCAGGGTCTCCAAGAGGCACCTATGCAGGGTAACTTATCAGAGTATTATCAAGGGAAGTACTTAGTACCCATCCCTGGACAGGAATACTATGACATTAGATTATTTTACAATCAGCTAGAGGGTCCAGCCATAGGCACCACTGTTCCAGATCCCCTGACTTGAAGATGGGTTGTAGCCAAAGAGGGGAGATCCAAAGGTCCAAAGGATGTGGCATCAGTGCCCACACAGAGACAGGAGACATTGGCATCTGGCTCTCCAGGAGTTCTGCTTTAAGGAGGATGCCTGCAGGCTGAACGGGTCAGGAACTGACCTAATTTTTACTCCTCTTGCCCACAGACCCATCATGGGGAATACCCCGTTCACTCTACCTGACTCCCTGCTTGGATGCTTTCTAAGGTACTGGAACAAATTTGAGCCCCAGAGCCTCAAAAAAATAAATAAATAAAAAACCATCTTATATTCCAGTGTAATAAGACCTAGGTACCAAATTGGGAAGCAGAAAGTGCAGCCCCCCTAATAGCTGCCTAAGTTGTAACACCATACTCCCATTAGATCTTCTTTGTAAGAGACAAAGAAAGTGTTTGGAGGTACCTTAGATCCGGGTCCTAGCAGCACTCTGCCAAAAGCCTGATCTTTGCCATAGATCCTTCCTCGAGAGCTGGTGCTGCTGACGACTGTGTTTTGTCAGCCCCTTGCCCCTACCGGGTAACTTACTACAAAGCTGTACATCAGTGCCCCCAGAGCGTAAGACAACCTGTTCAGCTCACCCCATACTAGACCTGGGAACTCAACAGCCAAACCTGCCACCATTCTATCCTTCAAGAAGTGGCAGGCATGGACAGTATCACCCAGGTTCTTGTCCCTCTTTCAGTCATGGATATCCAACAGTGCAAACAGAAACTGGATAAATTCTTTGAGAACCCTGAAAAGTTTGTTGACAGATTCCATACTTTCACAATGTTTTTAATCCTACCTGGTGAGATATCCAGTTCATCCTCATTTCTTACGCATAGCAAGAGGATTATAACAACTGCAAGGCAGGCCAAAAATGGGGTTTTTGAAACTAACCTGATGGTAATCAATCAACTGATGTGTTATTTGGGCCCAAAGAAGGGCCTGTGTGGGATTATAACTCTGGAGATAGAGAAACCATTTGAGGTTTATATTTCCAGGCCGTCTTAGTGGGTAGGCATGAGAGCATGCCCAAGCCTGTAAATCATGATACGAACAGGAATGTCAGGGCTCTGATAAAAATCCAGCAGCTTTTTAGCAACAGCTTGCAAAGGTTCTCTATAAATACATGGATTTAATCCTGGAATCCAGAGAGGGCCAAATCATCCTGGGAAAGTGTTTTATTAGCCAGTCATCTCAAGACATTAGGAAAAAATTCCAAAAACTCCAACACAGCACATAACTGGGATAAGTCAATTGGCCGATGTGGCTTACACGATCTTTAACAGCCATGACGAAGAAGAGGAGAAAAGGAGTTGCGTAAGGAGAAACAGTAGCTAAAGTCACACTGGCCAGATGGATAAGGCCTGTGGCTCCGAGGGGGAGCTGAGGTAATCCAGAGGTGACAGAGGTAAGTCTGAGTGCTTCAAGTGAGAGCCACTGGGGTGGTAGGCAGAGGAGTTCTCTCACAAGCCACCAAGGCCTTGCTGAGCCTTTCTGAGTATGGATGAGGACCCTTGGCACTGGAGGAGAGCTTGCCCTTCTTCTCAGAAAGGGATGAAGTAACCCCCACCATGGTGGCCAGGGAACAAGGCCCAGAGAGTGACTGGTAGTGCCCGAGGCAGCCTCCTTTCCAACATCCCCATCAGCTCACAGGAGCTTTGGGTAGCTCTGGAGGCCGTGGGTCAGCCTTCTTGATACTGCAGCAACTTACTCAGCTCTAACTTCTCAATTATCATCCCGCTACTCGGTTGCTGTGGGCCTTGAAGGAGTTAACCAGTCAGTTTTCTTTATCTCCACTCTGAGCTGCTAGTTGAGAGATTTCCTTTTTGAAACTGTCTTCATGGGTATACCCATACCTATAATGGGCAGGGATATACTCTTCCTGCTCAGGGCTACTCTGTCATTCAAACCTCTAACAATCCACATTCTGGCTGCTGGGGACCTGGTCAACCCAACCCCATCAATCTTCTATAAGGAGTTGATCCCCAAGCATGGTACGATGGCACCCCAGGACAGGATGTCCAATGCCGTCATTCTATTCCCAAGGGGGCTAGCTCCCAGTACTTGCTAGACTCACCTTTCCAGGGTAAAACCCAAGCCATCCGAGGCATCAAAACAAAACAAGACAACAAAGAAGAGAGATACAAACTTAATACCCATGTAAACCAGTAGATGGCCTTGAGTTTCTTCTCAGAAAAGAAAACACAAACCAACCTGCTGAGCCAGATAAGTAGACCATTTTGTCACCTCTAAACAAAAGGGGAAAGCAGCCCCACCCTGGAGATAGGTTTTTCCTTCTGTGTATTGTGTAACTAGTTTTCCTACTCTCATCCATGCCACGATTCAGTCTTGACATCATTACTCAAGTTATAAAATAACCTCTTTTGGTTTGTTCTTATTTTTCTTGGGAACCTCTTTGGTGGCTCGAGGATTGCTTCTAGAGGAGATCATGAGCAATGGTTACTAACACAGAACCTTAAATCTAACCAACCTCTTTTTTTTTTTTTTTTTGGTAGTGGGGATCGAACTCAGGTCCTTCTTGTGAGGCAGGTGGCGGAACCACTGAGCTAAATCCCTGGCCCCCAACCAACCTCTTTTTAATTTCTACTAACCCCAACTGTGACTTTACTCACCCTCCAGCCAATATACCCATTCCTGCTCAACCCTGGGCTACTGGAAAGATGACCTACTGTCCAAATATTAAAGGGACCATCCTTTTCAGTAATGTTCATTGAGAGCCTATATGATTTTCAGGTGAATGAAATGACCAAGGTAACCTCAACGAAGAGGGCTGCTTCCCTCTGCAGATTCTATCAGGGGAGCCTTAATCAGGTTTCTTCACAAAACCAGCCATTTGGGGCCTAATATCCATTCACAAGTTGCTTAAGTTACTGTGGCTCTCTGTATAAAGAGGACTGGAGACCAGGGCCAGAGTCTAAATCTGGGCACATTAAAAGACTGCCTTCACAAATAAATCCTAAAGATAAAGGCTTCACTGGAACACGCCAATACTCAAGGTAAACTAATCTACATCCTTCAAAAACCTGTTGCTTCATGGAAGTTGTCTCTGTACACACAAGTGTGAGGAAACAGGGTCAGGCTATTGTCAAGAAAAATTCTCCATTCATATTTTGTTATTTCCATGAAAAGATTGCTCTCAGCCCATGACCAGTTACTGTTTGCTGTTGCAAATACCACCGAATGAGTGTTAGTGGATATCAAACAAAATGTGTACACTGATTCAATAGAACTTCTGGCGCTACTCTGGATCCTTCTTTTGGGCATTTTCAGCCTTTGATTGGAGCTGCCCAGGAAGGGATTTATCTGCGGGGAAAAGCAATCAATCAGTTCGCCCATATGCTTACTACTGAAAATAATTTTTGTCTTGAGACAGCAGCTTTTCCTCTTGTGTGGCACTAACTCCTACCAGTGTCTTTTAGCAAACTGAACAGGAACATGCATTTTATTTATCTGGCCTCAGAGATCAATATAGTACCTAATAACCAATTCCTTCCAGTTCCTTCAGCCACTAGGACTTCCCTTGACAAGGCCTTCATTAATGTTTCTTATGGCCTTACTATTTGGACCATGCATACTTAATCTCTTGATCAAATTTCTTCTCAATTAACAGCTATTAAACTACAGATGATGATCCAAGTCAATGACCAAAACCCACCTCCATATCTGTGGCGCATCAAGAAATCCTTACAGGAAGAGTATGGCTCCCTGAGCTCCCTAGATCAGGCAGGGCAAGAGTTCCATGGACTCTGTATAGGCAGGACCCATGCCCTTACTCAGCAGGCAGCAGCTATAGAAGATGGACATTCTACTCTCAGGACCCCTTAAAGATTGGGGGACCAGTTTCCTCAGGGGGAAATAATATATTCAGTACAATTGGGGCAGATGGACCACTCCCCTCTGTTTACCTGGACCTATGCAATGCGCCAGGGCCAACCCTTTGATCTTCATCCTCAGGCATGCTACCTGGAGGCAGAGATGACAAAAACAAAGATCCTTGTGTCTGCCTTAGAAGATTCCAGAGTTCCAAAGCAGGACACATGCACTCCAGACTCTTCAACATGACACATAATAATCTTTCTTCACTTGGAACTCATCAAATGCTCATACTTATGGACTACACCTCTTACATTCAGTTATAACAGAGTAAATTATGGGAAGAGATATGTGCAGTAGACACGCTAATATGTTATTTAGCACTATGTTTATCACACTGTCCATGATGCTCTGAAAGACCCAGTGGAAGGTGTCCTGGACCCAGTGTAACATTTGAAATCCTTAAACCTGACACACGCAGCACCTGTGGCATTTTCCTTCATGTCAGCACAAGCATGAACATGCATTTTTCTAATTAAATGTCATGAAATGTTGCTGTTTCTTCCTTATCATCACTTGCCATGTCCTATTCTTTGTTCATCTTGCACAAGAACCTAGAAACCTGTCCAGCACCTCATCACTGATGGCAACATTTGTAAGCGGTGCAAAAGTCCTGACAATCTGTCTTTGTGTAACTGCCTTAGACTGAGGAGGGCCATTGATCCTGCCTCACCAGAGACTGAAATTTTAATCCAAAGATATTAGTTTCTGTTTTTTAAAGAATTGTCACTTTTGATAGTTTGAAAAAGAGGGAGAGGGAGTAGGAGACATTAGCCCACTGCAAGAATGGATTGTGTAACATTAAAGAATTTTGCTGTACAGTATCACAGCCAGGGAAATAAAAACTATTTTCAGCAGGCTGTTTTAGAGAACCAGCATGTCAGCCAGTCATTGAAGCTTTTGCAGAGTCCTACATCACACCAACCTGTGAATGTAGACCTTGTGATGCAGAAGACACTTGCAGAGCTGTCAGGCATGTACACACACCGTTCTGTTTTGATAATGGCCCAGATTCCACCTTGTGCTTCTGTCAGAATATCTTGGGCCATTGTGGTTTTCTCATCATTTTTACTTCTGAATTTAGTAATGAAATACTCTCTGCATTGACATTTGTGGCCTTTTGTGTATATCAGTGAGAGATTTAATGCATCTCTATATATTCAGGTTTTATTTGGAGAATAGAGTCCAGGTGATCATATTAGTGCAAAATGGATCTGGCCCTTTGATGTCACCAGGCTGGGAGGCTGGCTGGTTGAGCTATTTAACTCAGTGCTCCTGTACCCATGGGTGCCCTAATGTACATTTTTTATCTACCCTGGAGACAACCAAGGCCATTAATTGTGTCAGAGCAGCTGGGTACCATTTGGTGCTGGCCATCTTACTTTAGGTCTTACCTTTTAGTAAGTAGCAAACAAGTCAATATCTCTTAACACAGTGGTGTGATTATAGCTTTGTGTAGGAATCTACCATATATTTGGAGTGGCATTGCTTCATTTTTAATAAGTATATTTTTTTGTTCCTAACATAGGGGTGCCACTTGGCTGAGTTGTCCCATAGCAGAGGTCATCCAGATATGTTTATCTCAGATATGAAAATATTTATCTATTAATCAGTGGTTACCTTTTATCATGGCAGATTTAGGAGTCCAGGGTAGATTATGATCTCTATACTGCCATATATGGGTATTAATCATGGGTAGAGAAAAAAATCTCCTATGACCCTTTTGATGAAGAGTCTCATTTATTGGCCATTAAGAGATATCAGACCTGGTAGGAGGCTTTAAAATTGTTACTGCACTTTGTAGCTGTTTTATAGAAGTTTGAAGCTTTATCCAATCATCTTCCTGTAGAAATATCCACCATAGTAGTCCAGATGTGCTAGAGGTGGGTGGATCCCCACCAATTGAGGATGTATCTTTGTTAATCTTTTTGGCACACTGGTAGACCCAGTTTAGGAAAAGATTCTCCATTGGAGAATGACATGTGTTAAGAAAAAACTGAATCTTAGGATTTTGATTTTAGCAGACATAGTGTAGTTGTGAGAGAAAATATATTTAAGCAGAATAAATTTATCTAATTTGTCCCGAAACAGCCTTTTTGTTTTTTCTAAACGGCACCTGCAAGTCCTTTACAGGATTGGAAAGCATCCATCACAGGTCTGTTTCCTTGACTTCTTGAGTCTGTAAAGTCTGAAAAGGAGCAGTTTTAATTTTTGTTAAGTGAATCTGTGATGTCTGTCCTTGTTGTCTGACAACTATAGGTGTGCTTCAAAGAACTTGATAGGAGGCCTTCCATTTAGGGAGGAGCTGATTTAAAGGTGGCTTTTTTAAAGTCTTTAAGTAGCGCATAATCACCAGGTTGAATTTCAGTGATGTCAGTTGCAGTGTCTAGTGCTGGAAGGACTTTCTTACCATGTCCTAGTAAAGACTTTTGTACCTGACCTAAATTATGTACTTCATCATTTCTTGTCCTTTAGAGTCAGTGACTAGACCTGAAGTCAGAAATGGGCTCCTAAGGATGTAACTGTAGAGAAGCTTTAGGGGCAATTCTAAACCTCAGGAAAGCAACAGGTAATATAATAATTTGTGTCACTTTGGAGACAAAGAAACTCACGTTGATATTACTCCAAAATGACTTAGGAACTCCAAACCTAAGGATGATGTCTTTTAGCAGAACTTTAGTCACTGCTCCTGGCCCAGAGGAAGGGGCTTCCAGGCCACTATCCATCCTGCCGCTCCTGGCCCAGAGGAAGGGGCTTCTAGGCCTCTGTCCGACCCCCTGCTCCCAGCCCAGAGGTAGGGGTTTCTGGGCCACCATCCATCCCGTTGCTCCTGGACCAGAGGAAGAGGCTTCCAGGCTGCCATCCTTCCCACCATTCCTGGCCCAGAGGAAGGGGCTTCTGAGTTGCTGTCCCAGCTCTCCCAGCTCAGAGGGGGTGAGCCGTGTGGGTGCCAACAGCAGCACCCTCCCCCTGGGTCAAAATGAGAAGACATGTAAATAAGTCTCAAAACCAGACTTCCAGAACACCTACAGCAACCCCAAAGGGAAATGAGATGGAACACTCTGATATTCAACAACCTGGACCCCTTGAACTGGCAACAAAAGAGGATCTGGAAAAAATGAAATCAGAAATAATTTCTCAGACAACAGCAGAGATTGTGCTCATAGTGCAAGACATGATTAATAAATCTAGAGAGGA
>NW_004624848.1:2818589-2829020 GCF_000247695.1 Heterocephalus glaber | reverse complement strand
GGGGTAGTGGGAGGGGCAGGGGAAAGGAAAGAAGGGAAAGGAAAAATGATGAGAAATGGAAAAAAATGGAAATAAAGTCTTTGTAAACAGGGAAGGGTGGAGGGGTGAAGGGAGGGCTAGGAATGGGGAAAAAATAAGAACCAAGATGCATTACGTATAGGTACAATTTCCAATGAGAAATATAATTGTGTTGTATACCTACAATGTACCAATAAAAGAATTTAATCCAAAAAAAGATCTTAATAAGAGTAAACTGATGTAAAATACTAAAGTGAAAAAAAAAGTTACACAGCTTAATTTTTTTCTGAGAGTATTTTCAAATAACTGGAGATGTCTTTGAACTCTTGAGATCGGACTATCCAAGTGTATTGGATAGTTTCCCTAGTATCAGGATTAGTCCATGTAAAAAGCAAACAGACATTTTGAGTCAGGATGCAATAGCATGCAGAATAAGGCATCCTTAAGATCTAAGACAGTTAACCATGTGGTTTCATCAGTATTTGGGTTAAGATGGTATAGCACCAATGGAACAGAAGCCTGGGGCTGGTATTTTCTATTTGGTTTTAGTATTAGAAGGATGGGAGTGTTCATGGTAATGGACCAAAAGGCCATGTTTGAGGAATTTACAAATCAGAGCCTCTGGCTTAATAGGATATTATCATTTCTGAGAATAATTCTTTTGGTCTTTTAAGGACATTACAACAGGCTGGGCATGAACAGCCTTTCTGGGGCTTTTAGTATCCCAGACTCACAGATCTACCTCAGATAAAATTTTCCTATTTATATTGCTAAATACATTGTCCAGTGGGTCTGATGTTAATGCTCCTAAAGTAGAAGATGAATATTTTGGTGCTAATGAGTTGCTACTACAGAGGCAAAAAAAGTCACTTCATAAAAATGGGGAAAATTAGGAAAATTTGAATGAAAATTAGTTTCCTGAAAGACACTGTAAAGCTCTTGGCCTTAGGAATATTGTCAGCACGTTATAGCACAGGTCTTATTAGAGAGGGGTCCAAGGGATGCAAACAAGGCAGAGAAAAATGTCTCAGTGTCAAAAAAATTTATATCTTTACCTGTAGCACCAAGAGTTACCCAGGACTCTTGTAGGGTTATACCTATTTTGTTGAGAGGGGCTTTAAGAGACCTTGGACACATTTAATCTTCCAGAGCAGCCAAACTGGGAGAGCTGGCCTCTCCTTTCTTAGTGGAGAGGATGATCCTGCTCTCGGCATTTTCTCTCTTTGCAGAGGGGCCATGTCCCAGGAGGGCCTTGTTTACCAAGGTCGTTTAACCAGTGTGCAGGCTCTCCACAGTAGTAGCAACTATTTGTCTCATAGTCTCCCTCTTTGTATGTGGAATCTTTGGAGGCTTTTTGAGGAGGCAGGATTTTGTTTTCTAATGTAAAAGTCATTAATTGAGCCTGTCTTTGTTCCTATAGTCATTTCCCTGGGCCTTAATATTTGTCACTACTTTGTCCTTGTTGTTGAAGACCCTAAAAGTCAAGTTTAAAAGTCCATTAGTAGGGGTGTGAAGATCCATAACCTGCTTCTGAAGTAGTCTATGAATATCTGGAGCTGACTGGCTGATAAACTACATCCCAAGTAAAACTTGTCCTGTCTGTAGTTAGGTTCCACACTATTAGTATATTTATGGAGGGTCTCATTTAAGTGTCCCAGAAATGAAGCGGGATTTTCCTTCTTGTCTTGGGTGATCTCTCTAATCTTTTCATAATTAACTGGCTTATTTACACATTTTCTCATCACCTCAATCAAACTTATAATCATATCATTGCACTTTTGACGACCCTCATTTCTAATTTGGCCTTGCCCCTAAGGATTCCTCATGGTTAGCACATTACTTTGGTATTAGTATGCGCATGCACTTTATAGGCCTTAGGCTCTGCTGTTGCCCATTTATGGGCTTTTATTTCCAGGGTGCAGATCATAAATTATAGTCAAAGTTTGAAACTCATCTGTAAGTCTTTCTGGGCCCTCCAAGAACTGTCCCAATTTTTGTTTACCCTGGGTCAGATCATTCAGGGAGAAGGGAATATGCACTCTCCCAACACCTCGTCTCCTCTCTGAGACTTTCTGAAGTGGACACATGAGATTTTGAGTCATTGTGATGACAAGGATGTTGCTTCTTGTTACACCAGCAGAGCTGGATTCCTTTGGTAATGGGGGATAGATAGGTTGATAAGGAAGTGGAATGTGGAAAGTGGCCCCTAGAGAGGATGGAGTAGAGGAAGTAGCTGAGCTAAGTTCTGAGCCTTTTTTAGGGGCCTCTGGAGCCTAGTGCCAGAGCCAGGCTGTGTGAGCCTGACCCACTTTCCAGAACAAGAACTACCCAAGGAGGCTGCTCTACCCTGTTAACGCAGAGTCAGAACCACCTGTGATTGGCTGGTCTGCCCTGCTTTTTGTCACTGACTAGTCTAGGCTTCCCTGCTAATCACGCAAAAATCTGTGGCTCATGTCCAGAGTGAGCTTCCTTGTTCTTGGCACGTAGCTACTCTAACCTTTACCAGTAGACAGGAAAGCAGAAAAAGGAGCTGTACACAGGAGCTGAGTTTTACTAAAAGAAAATACCCCTAAGATTTTATATCTAGGGATGTGTACCACACACAAAATGCTCATGGAGGGCATGGAAAAGTCTTGAGATGTTACTTAGAAACTACGGATCACATATCAGAAAAAAACAGAGTCCACACACTTTCCCCTCCACTACATGGTGGGACACACTCGGGACGATCCCCATAGCCATGAGAAGACTTCCTGAGTTTCCCAGCTCCTTTTACCTCTGGTTCCCTCCTTCTCTCTGATGACTAATATAAGAAAGAGTTAAAGGATTTGAGTTTCTGACAGATGCAAGCCTGGGTGAGAAAGAATGGAGAAGATTGGAGCTTTCTTAGGGGAAAGAGAAGGGGAAAAAAGTAAACCAGTGGACTTTTTCTGTTTTAGTTCATAGACTTCACCTGGTCCTGACGATAGCATCAATTATTACCTGCATGACCAGTTATTTCTGTTTGGCTTAGGACATGTTCTCAGACACCCAAAAAGTGGACCCCTGGCATCAGGCAGACTAAGCTTAGGTTCTTCAGTTTGGAGAGGTGGGGGGAAGGCGGGGGAGAAACAGAGAGAGAGAGAGAGAGATCAAAAGAGGACTTTTGAGAATTTCCTTCCGTGGAGAATATGCACAAGCCACAAATGCACATTTTAAGGAGATTGCTTTCCTTGGGTGACACCTCAAAGGCCAATCTTCTCCATAATGTCTCAGGACTGGGTTTCCCATGCCAGTTTCATGAGAGACTTTTCTTGAGACACTGGATGGGCTCTTCCTCATAAGTGTCCCCCTGGTGAGCAAATTTTAGTTCGATCAGATCCAGGAATACAGTTTCCTGACCTGAGGAAGTACCCAGATACCTCTTGCAACCTCCTGCCATTTTTGCTTAGAGGCAGATGGTACCTCTTGTCTTTTGTGCTTTTATGTACAAGCACATTCATTTTCCAGAGACTTTGGAGTCTCTAACTGCAGGAAAGAAAAGAAAAAAAAATCCCTAATGCTGCAGAAGTTTGTAGTCAAGGGGAGAGAAAAAAAAGATAAGTTATGCTTCAGAGGGTAAGGGTTTGGAAGAAATGGGGAAGAACAAAGAAACGAATAATGAAAAGCCTTCTGGCTGAACTTACCAAAGTTGCCTTCTCAATGCTGATGTCTTTTTACTTTCTGCTGTTGGCTCACAGAGAGAAAATGTCACCAGGCTGGGTCTGAGAAGTCCCTGAGGCTGAAAAAAGGAGCCTATCCCACACTTTTGTTTGTAGGTTCACTGCTGACTGCTGCCATGGAAAAAAAAGAATTTTTCAAGATACGTCAGTAAGGGACATGATAAGGATTTACTAGACAGGCATTTAAGGGTACATTCAAAAATGATATGTGGGTGCTCAGAAAAAAATGGGATGCATTATGAGCTGGAACAGGATATATTTAAGGGCTTTTGGGGGTGTCTTTCACATTGAGTGACCGAGGATGTGGATCCTTATCTGTCAGGTTACACAGCTGGCATGTTATGTCAGAATGTAAGCCACCTCCATGCGTTTGAAGTTGAGATTCACTGTCTATCAGTATTACTGCTTTTGTTGGGGTAGAGAAATTGCTATTTACATGTGAAAAGGAGTTTCAGAGCCCAATTTAAAGACTTATTGTAGCTCTAAGACCTTTAGAAAATTTTTAGAGCAAGTTGCCTGGAGGGGAAAAAGGCTTGAGTAACTTTTGTGTCTTGAAGCTGTAGTTAAGGATGTTTAAAAAAATCTTGATTTCCTGGTCTCCTTTCTTCCTAATTTTTATTTCTTCTATCCTACACATGTCTCAAAAATTTAGCAAAACTTAATTTTAAAAATCAAAATAACAAAAACACAGGGTAAAACTAAAATAGAACTGAAGAGCTCACAATAAAAAGTAACGGTTCCTTCAATCTCTCCATCCACCATTTTCCAAATCCAGCTTTTTAACTAAGTAAATAAAGATTAATTAAAAACTTAGTAATAATCATTTTCCATAAAGATCTTTAACATATTTCAGTTACCACAACTTGACATGAAATTATAAAACGTTTTCTATGTTTTCTTACTATGACAGATATCTCCCACATTCTGTGCCACTAATCTTTTCTAGTAAGCCTTCATCACTTTCCTCACTGCTAGAACAAAACACTAGACACCCACAACTTAAGAGGAGAGGTTTATTTTGGTTCACAATTATAGTCCTTAGTTAGCTGGCTGCAAGAGAGAAACAGGAAGGCAGAGGGACATAGCAAAGAAAAATGTTCTTAACCCATGGAAACCAGGGAGGAGAGAGATAGAGAGAGATAGAGAGAGAGAGAGATAGAGAGAGAGAGAGAGAGAGCGAGAGAGATACTTTTCTTGTTGCTGAGACAGATAACCAATACCCACAAGTTAAGGGAGGAAAGATTTATTTAGCTCACAGTTTGTAGAAGTTTCGGTCTATGATTGGCTGCCTCCAAGGCAGGGCGGGATCACAGAGGAGAAACAGTCCATGGCAGGCAGAAGGTAACAAAGCAACAAGGGAGGACCACAGCTCTTTCTATCCCTTATATCTTATCCAGAGTTCTTAGGGTGGGTAGCACTCACACCTTTAATCCTAGTGACCTTGGGCCTATCATTTCGCCATGAATCAACTCAGCCTCACACTCTCTAGATGCAGTCACCTCTGAAAAAGCCCCACCTATCACTGCATGAGGCTTTGGGGGACATCTAGACACAGCCATAACTCCATGCTCCTGGTCCCCTAAAGATTCATGGACAGCCCTTTATGCAAAAGGAATTTTAGCCCATCTCCAAGAGCCACCAAAATCCCAACATTTTCAGCATTGCTGAAAAGTCTAAGTTCAAAGTCTCCTCTGAGATTTAAGGCAAACTCTTGGCTGCAGGCCCCCATACAAATGAAAAGAAAGTTGAACACTTCTAACATACCATGGTACAAGTTAGACATTTCTATTCCCAAAGTTACAGATGGGGATAGCAAGGAGTGGGATCAAAGCAAGACAAAAATCCAGCAAGTCAAACATTAAATCCCTCAGCTCCACTTCCAGCATCCCTGGCAATCTTTGGCAAGTTGTGCACTCCAAAGGGCTTGGGTGGCTCTGCTCCTACAGCATTTCTGGTGGTTGTAGCTCCCATGGCTTCTTTCTTTGTCTGGCTTTGCTCACTCCTTGCAGCTTTCCTTGGATGATCCATGTTCCTGGCTTCTTCAAACTTCTGGGGTCTCCACTGGACTTTCAGCTTCACACTGACAGCTTCACACACCGCCCTCTCAGGGGCACTGCCTGACCTCCCAGGCCTTCTTCTGAAATCTGGGTGGAGCCTTCCTGACCCCACAACTCTTGAATTCTGCATGGGCCTAAAATCAGTGCCACGTGGATGATGCCAAGGTCTGCCGACAGCTGTAGCTGTACCCAGGCTTCCTTCTCTAGGCTGTAGGGGTTGAGTGCCTATGAACCAAATCCTGAGGAAAGATTTCCTTAAGTCTTGCCATTCTGGAACATGGTGCTCTGGGGCTCTCTTCTAGAAGCAAAGTCACTTTTGCAATTTTGAGGCTGCAAAAGGTAGAGTTCTGCTGCTTCTTGTGATGCCCTCAGGCTATCTTTTCTATCCTGCCATTCCTTCTTAGCAATCAAGATCTCCTCTGCTCTGTCTTTACCATCCACAGCTTTACTGGATCTTCCTTTCTGGCCAAACTCAGGACATTTTAAATCATTCTTTTTGCTCTTGATTGTCAACCTAAATTTGGCTAAAAGTCCTAAACAGCAGCCATGCCTCTGCCTCAACATTAGACTCCCTTGAAATTTCTTCTGCAAGATTAATTAGACTCCTATCCTTAATCTCAGTCTCAGGTAAAGTCTCTGGACAGGAGCGCAATGCAGACAAACTTTCTGCCAAGGCATAACATGCACTGTCCGGAGTCCAACAGCCAATGCAGTCCTTCTTCTCAGTAGAAAACACTTGAGCTTGGTGGTCACCAGCAGGATTTCCATCAGCCTTCTGGCCTTCTGAGCTCTGACCAGAATCTCCTATCAAGTACAGCCTACAGAATTTCACCTCAACTTTTTCAGCCAGCATCTACAAACCTTTCCTAACTCTTCTCCTTCTCACAAGCCTGTTCCAAAGGCTTCTACACCACATGGTCAGGTACAGTCACAGCAACACCCCCACTTCTCTGGTACCAAATTCTTAGTTACTTTTCTCTCATTGCTGAGACAAAATAGCCAATACCTAATATTAAAGGGGAAAAGGTTTATTTAGCTCAAACTTTGTAGAGATTTCAGTCCATAATCACTGGCTACAAGGCAGGGTGATATGGCAGACAGGCATCACAGAGATGAAACAGTTCATTGCAGGCAAAAGATAGCAAAAGCAAACAAGGGACCTATTATGGCTTGTGTTTGTACATAGGTCCGTCTGCACACTGGA
This sequence comes from Heterocephalus glaber, assembly GCF_000247695.1. The sequence continues at coordinate 2,822,040 of NW_004624848.1, read as the reverse complement.
GATGGAAGGATACAGTTGAAGGTCTGCAGCTCACTGCAGTGTCCTACGCAAGTCCATGTCAAGAGGCTGATTAGTCTGTGATGGAGGCTGAAGAATCTACACCAGAAGGATAAAGGATCTGAGCTGGAAGCTGAAGAGTCTATGAAGAAGCCAGGAGATGATGTCCAAGGTGAAGGTGAAGACTGGACCTCCTCTAAAGAAACAGAATCAGGTCCATCCTTCTTCATCTCCCCTTTATACCATCCAGGCGACAAGCTGCCCTAGAGTGGGTCCTCCACACCCTAGGGTATGGAATTGCTGAGCCAAGTTAGTTGAGCTTCTTTGATTCAAGTTCACACAATCAATCATCCATCAGAGAGAGACAGAGAGAGAGGGGGGGGGAGAGAGAGAGAGAGAGAGAGAGAGAGAGAGAGAGAGAGAACCATGGACATGGATGTACCACCCTTCCAGGTCCTACTCTCAGTGACCCCCTCCAACCAGGCCCTCTCTCCTAGTAGTGAAGCAATTAATTTTGTATAAACCAGTACTCTTTGTCTCACAAAGTTGAAAAATAAATTAATAGATAAAAGGAGGAATTTAGGAGAGTATTTTTTTGGAAATAATAATGAGAAAAATGCTTTTGGTGGATATCCGAGAGAGGATTCTGAATATGCCTGATGTACTTTCTTTGTCTTGACCTTATATATGGGGACTTGTTTTAAACAAGTGACTTTGTGGGCTTAAAGGAAATCAGTTGTTTAGCTGGCTACAGCAAGCTGAGTTCCAAGGAAACTTGTTACTTTGCATTTTTAAATTTTTCCAAGTCTAGCCTGGAGGACCTAACAACTAATAGTGTACGTATTTCTCAGGAAAAAAGGCCCCTTATTTTCCCTTTCTTTTCCTAACTTTTTGTACTTTTTTCTTTTACATTTCTAACCACAACCAGCTGCTTGAATTAATTTTTAATGAAGGGCTATTTTCCTTTGAGACACTATAATTAGGCTGCTTTGGTTGCCTTACCTGTAATAAATAAACTAAGCTACTATAGCAGCAAGTCAGCTATAATACCCCTGTAATCCAGTAACCTTCCACTTGCATGAGAACTTTGAGGAATATTTCAGTTCTAGACCATAATATAGTATAAGTGCATCGCTTTCAGATTCTCAAAGTGGTTTCTTCTAAACTTAAAACTATAGAAAATCACATCTCTTTCTTTTCCATACTCCTTTCTTTTTGTATAGTCATAAGTGTTATGTTTTCTTAAGCCAGAGGAAAGACATAAAAAATGATTTACCCAAGTATACAAGGCCTCCAGTAGGATTTAGATCATCAATTAAGATTTGGTGTCCTCTGAGTCTTTGTAGTGTGGAACCAGGTGGCTGCCTGTCTGCAGCAGGGTGATTTGGCATCTTCCGTGCGACTTGGGACCTCGGTAGGGCGTGCACAGACCTGCCTGTCTGCAGCGGGCTGATCCATCAGTTAAGATTTGATTCTCTCTTTTTTTGGCCAGGAGACTCATAGAAAAGTGAAACAATTTTCTCACTATCTTCCATTGGAGAATTTGGTCTAGAAATGATATAGTAATAAAACTTCATGACTCAAATCAGAACATTTAGCAAGATATTAATATTTAAATTGTATTATTTTTGTATTATTTGATAAAACATTGATAAGTGATGTTTTTGACTATGGATATCCAATTGGGATTTTTAAAAAATAAATAATCAGAACAGAGTGAATAGTTAAAAAATTGAGAGTATTAATAAAAGTTTAGTGTTCAAATTTTTATATTAAGAAAATATATTTCTTTCTTCGTTTATATGTGATCTGCTTGATTTAGTCTAGTCATTGGGAGAAAGATATTCCCTTTTTTTTGGTACCAGTGATCAAACACAGAACATTGCACTTGCAAGGCAGGTGTGGTGCCACTGAGCTAAACCCCCAGCTCAAGATATTCCCTTTTGGGAAAAAATGTGACTTCACTGTCATTGTGTACTGAGCATTCCTGAAATATATAACATGGACTTAAGTCTGAGAAATCCTACATTCTAACATCAGAGAACTTTTGATCTATATTAAAGAAATGTATAAGAAGGCTAGAATAAGTGTAGACAACAGGGGCTGTCACTGCATGATTAACTCAGCAGATACATGTCAGACTCTTTTGTAAAATGAGCAGAGACTTGCAAGCACACAGTTTAAATGACAAGTGTCAAGAGTTATATTTAGTGAAGATTATGGGAAGTTGTACTCAGGGGAATTGCATGACAATGAAAATATGGCATGACCAGAAAAGTGGTGCTAGGATGACAGGAAAGTAAAAGCACTGCAGACAAACAAATTGGGCTTTTGGAATTTAAAGGATATGCACCTCAGCTCAGATGCTTCATTCTGTATATCTATGTATGATTGACAGGAATGATTGACAGGGTGTTGTGTCATCTCAGGGGCTCTCCATACACATGTCTGCCCTAGAATTTACTCTCATTTTTGTTAAATTTATGAGATGTAGACCATAATTATGCACCCTTGATAAGATTTGAGAAGGTCAGGGCAGAATATCCAACACATATGTGCTTCTGCCTAAAGTTGTTGCAGAAATCTCGGAAAGAAATACACCAAGACACAGAATTCAGATAAAATAATAAAATTTCTTCTCGTGAGTGGGTGGGAATGCCAGAAACCGGTCTGGTCAGTATCCTCCCCCCTTTGTTCAGTGGTTTTCCTTTTTATATTCTTTTTAGCCCTTATCTCATCCCTAGTGGTCTTTGATGTGTAAATACAATCCCAGTTCCTATTTACAAGTCACAGACACAAGATAGGTACGGATACATTGTAAATTCACCCTGGCATGGTAACTTTGTTAGGTTAATGAAGTTACCAGTTAGGGTCAGATAATCGTCACCTTAAACAAGAAGTTATGAGAAAAGCAAATCTTAAAAGAACGCATTACTTATTTTGTTTCTACAACTACCTTAATATTCAATCTATAAAGTTATCTAAAACTTTTCTGTATCAAAGTGGCAAAGACCTCTTAAGTTTTTGTTATGTTATTCTCTACTTCTCTTAGGACAATGGAAGAAGGAATGGCCATAGACTTCTGTTTAACTTCAAATGTGTGCAAAGCAGTGATTTCTGCAGCTTTATTTTATTCTTGCACTATTCCCTGCCAAGAGCCCAGGTCCCTGAAAATCTTTAAGGGGTATTGAAGGAGGAAGTTCTACCTTCTTGGCTACTTCCAGCTGAATAGGGGAATTGGCTCTACCTACACAAAGACCAAGGAACTCTCAATCTGTCCGATCTTTGAGTTCAAGGGAGCTGAGTTCTTCCTCCAAGGATTTCTTTTTTTGTTTGTTTGTTTGTTTGCTTAAATTCTGTTATTGGTACATTTTAGGTATACCATATGTTTACATTTATCATTGGGTGCTTGTACCTGTACATGATGTATCTTGGTTCTTATTTTTTCCCCATT
>NW_004624848.1:2755730-2805528 GCF_000247695.1 Heterocephalus glaber | reverse complement strand
CTTTGAATTTTTCTAGAGCCTCATTCATCTGTTTTGTTACTTCCTGTGCTATCAGTTCAGGGTATCCAGGTGGTTGATTATCAGACTTTTCCCCTCGTTTACCCCAGAATTTGCCTTTGGTGGGTGGAAGTCTGAGTTTGTGCCTTGCTTAAATGTCTTCTCATTTTTGTTTTTGGTACTGTCCTTGTTTTAGTTCCTGGGTTGATACTTTGAAGTTGCTTATTAAGTATCTTTGTTGATGTATTTAGAACCCTTATGGATTGATTGCTTCTCAGAGGTGTCTTCCAGGTGTAGCTGGTCTTTAGGTTTTGAGGCTCTAATGGCTCTTAGTCTATCTCATTTTCATTATACCAGGAAGGACAACTGACTAGATTGATCAGAACCCCTTAGCCCATGTGATACCATCAGCAACACAATAGCATCAAGTACCTTCTAGAAAATTATAATTTGTGGTGGTTATTAACCTATCACCTTTAAGTGTGTGAATTAAATCAAGATCAGGAACCAATCCAACATATGTTTATAGTGAATAAACTCTTCAATATAGCAACTTTACCCTTTGGGATGGAGAGCTAGAAGGAGTTGGGGAGGGAGTAATAGGTAGATAGAGGGATAGGGGAAGGTTAGCAGTGTGGCCAGAGGGCACAGGCAAGAGGAAGAGAGAGAAGGAAAGAGAAATATAGAAGAAATGCGAATCAGGGCCAGAACAGGAACACAAAGGGAGATGAAGAACAATGTAGGTCAGCAAGGGAATGAGGGAGAGAGAGAGAGAAAGAAATGAGAAAAAGAAAAAAATAAAAATTTTAAAAGAAGAAAAATTAAAAACTAAGAATTAAGAGCAAAAAAATAGTGGTAATTTTGAAAATAACAAATAAAAGATAAAAATGAAGGGCCTCCTTCAGGTTTTATCTCTGCTGTCACAATAAACAACGTGGACAGCAGTGTGCAGTTATAAGTCAATGAGTCTCAGTAAGCCAGTTGCAGACTGTTGAGAATCAGGCAGATTTCTGGCTGCAAGTCCCAAGCTGAGCTCCCTGAGCTCCTGCAGGGTTGAACTCTGTCAGGTTCTACTGCAGCTTCCAGCTGCCTTTCCCCTGAAGACAGTCCAGGTTCCGATAGGAGGTGATGATTCCTCCAACTTACCAAGTATGGTGGTCTGCTGTGCCTTTATTGCAGAGATTCTCTTTACTTTTCCAGTGTGCTTCAGTTTTCATCGGGGATCCTGAGAGAGACCTTCTCTCTGTTGTTCACTTCTGCAGCTCAGGACAATGGCCTTTATGACCACCTGTGCCTCTGTAGTGTGGAACTAGGTAGCTGCACAGCCAAGAGGCCAGAGGCACCAGTGGTGGCGAGGGCACGGTGGGGCGGGGCCTGTTGTTGCAGTAGCCTCTCTGGCTAAGCTGGAGGCTGGTGGGCGTGCCCAGGGGGGGTCTCACAGTCTAGTGAATGCAAGTGGGCAGGGCAGATTGATAGGGCCACGGATGTAACTCAGTAGCTGATGTAACTGAGCCTACCTGGCAAGCACAAGGTCCTGAGTTAGATCACTGGTACCAGGGGAAAAAACAGAGGTTCATAAAGCTTAGTATTCATACTAACAAAATAGAGTAAGTGGGGAACTGGCAAAAGCAAAAAGCAAAATTTGAAAAATCAGTCAAGTGAGTATGAGAAGGAGGAAGGAAAAGTGAGATAGGGTCTTTCATTTATGAGTAAAAAGAAACTAATAGGACAGAGGAGAATCCCAGGAAAGAACCAACGAAAATGAGAAGAAAAAAGAAAAGCACATAGCCAAACAGGAAATAAAGATTAGAAGGAAGAGAAAAAGTGTTTAAAGGAAAAAAGAGATAAAAGAAATTAAAATAGTAAGGAAATGGGAAAAAAAACCTCACCCCCCCCAAAAAAAAACCCAATGAAGAAAAAGCACATTTTAGTTGTTAAAAATAAATATAAGTGAGCAATATATTTCAGAGAGTTCTTGACTACTTACTATTAAATCACAGAGATCAATATGATCGTTGCCACCATTCTTCTATCAGCTTCTCCCTGTGTTACCTAGGACAGAGTTCAGGGAAGCATTTGAGCTCCAACAGGCATCCAGTAAGTGGCAAGTTGTCTCTCTCTTTCATTTCATTTCTTAATAACAACTTATAAGTGGTGTTTATTGAATTAGTTTTTGTTTCTCTTTTTATGGTACTAGAGATTAAGCATAGGACTTTTGCTCTGAACTGCATTCCCGGAATGTATCTTTGTTGTTGTTGTTGTTGTTAGACAAGCTCTTGGTGAGTTTCTTATGCTGAACTTGAACTTGTGATCAGAGGCTGAAAAGATGAATATTACCACCCACATCCAGGGTGGGCCTGTCCATTATCCACATCCAGAACTGTGCTAAGCCAATCAGTGGGCTAATTTAGTAATCATACACCCTCAATCCATATTCATATCCCCTAAATCCAGCCCTACCCTCAAAGCCCCATGAATGTGTGAGGCACTAGGAAGACCTGTAGATAGATACAAGCCACAACAAGTTCATAGCTGAAGGCTGGGATTAGAGATGTTAGCTACCACTCCTGGCTTGAATTATTTTTTTGTTAGGAAATTCTATTGACTTTCCTTTCAACCTACTTCCGTAATCTGAGCTTTATTTTTATGCTTTCTGCTCCTTCCATTGTGGTCCAAACACCATTTTCTCCCTTTGAGTATTGCAGCAGCATCTAGCTGACCTCTCTTCTGCCAAACTCTCACCAGCCTGGCATCCTGCTGTTCTCTTTCTGACCAAGCATCTTGCTTCCTTAAGTATGGGAGACTCTGGCCAAAGGAGTGTTTGAAGCTGTCATGGCTGTGTCTCAGTGTCCCCACAAAGCCTCATGCGGTCATAGGTGGGGCTTTTTCAGAGGTGGCTGGTCTAGAGTGTGTGACCCTGGAATTGATTCATGGGGCAATAGTGGGCTCAAGGGCACTAGGATTAAGGGTGTGAGTGCTACCTACCCTAAGTAGTCTGGATAAGATAGACAGGAAAGAAAGATGCTGTTAAAGCCCCTTGCTGTTTTTTGCTGTCTTTGTCTGCCACTTTGCCTTGGAGCCAGCCATCTATGGACTGAAACTTCTACAAACTGTGAGCCAAATAAACCTTTCTCCCTTTAACTTTGGCTGTCAGGTATTTTGTCTCAGCAGCAAGAGAAAAGTAGCCGAGACAGAAGTGAATGTGCAAAAGCAGGGGACTTTCTGGACAATAGTTCAGGGCTTCTGGAAGGCATGGTTAGAGTGTAGAGCAGATCTGCAGGACAACAGTCAGGAGAATCGAAAGCAGGTTTTTCTCAGAGATGTTTACTTTGTCCTTTGTGTCCCCTCTGCCCTGATAAGATTGCTTAAACTAGGTCAACACGTGTCATGTAACAAACCATTCCATTCTGGCCCTGTCCCCTGACCAAAACTCCTATAGAATACGTTGCAAATGTTTTTCTTCTATGTCTTCACTTTCATGACCTTGAGTTATATATCAACAACTGCAGAGGTCTCAGCTTGCTGCTGTTTCCCCGAGGCTGTCTCATGCTGAAGAAGCAGCCCCTCTGGGTTCTCAGTGATTGAACTGAGTTTCATCTCTGAGTAATCTTTTTCATCATCTGTACGTCCACCGTCACACACTGACACTTAAGCTCTTTGCACTACCCATTGACTCTTTCTGAAATAGCCAGCCTTTCTCCACATATCCAGATGCTTCCTCATTTCTTTCATTTCCTAAATCAGTGTCATCTTTTCAAGAAAATCTATCCTGATTAGCCTACTTCACATCACACAACCTATTGTTCATTTACTTTATAGCTTTCTACTTTTTCCATACAAGTTTCATTGTCTGAAATACTACATGATTTCTTTACAAGATTAACTGTTAAATCACCCATCTTCTCCCACAAAAGTACAGACCTTTTTTTCTTTTTTGTCCCTAATATATGCCAAAGACATAGAACATGACCAGAAACTTAATAAACTCTGACTATATGTATACATAGTGAACAAAAGAGGCATCTTCTTTTTTGTAAAAAATATGAAGTGGTGATTTCAGTTTTTAGACATGTAAACTTGTTTTGTGTCATCTCATTTTAGTTGCTGGATTATTTTGCTTGGTTCTATCTTGGAAATAAATTGTGTGCTAAAATTTTTGAGTTTCTATAATTTGTGGTGACTATAGTGGTTCATTCAGATTTGTATGTCTTTTTCAACTTTGATATCTGAATTAGTCACTTTCCTGTCACTAGGATAACATATGTGGCAACCACAACCTAAAGCAGTTCATTTTGTCTCATAACTTCAGAGGGTTCACTCAATGATTGGTTGGTTCCAAGGCAGAAATGGCATAGTTAAAGGGTATGGCAGAGGGGATCTGCTCAACCCAGGCACCTAGGAAGCAGATGAGAAAAAGAAGGAGCTTGGTACAAGAGTACACCCTCTCAGGTCATGCCCGCAGGGACCCATCTCTTCCGACTGGGCCCTTCTCCTAAGAACCATGGACATCTTCAGCTGTGAACTTTTTGTGGCTTGTATCTAAATGTCCCCCTAGTCCCTCACACACTCATAGGTGGGGCTTTTGGGATAAGGCTGTATTTAGGGGGTGTGAATATGGATTAAAGGTTTGTGATAACTACATTAGTTCACTGATAGCATACTTCTGGGTGTGTATAATGGGAAGGCCCACCTTGGGTGTGGGTGGCAGCAGCCAGTAGGCTTGTCATCTGGATTAGATAAAAGGGAAAGGGAGGCTCACTGCTTGCTGCTTCTTGCCTACCCTGCCATAGACTGTTTCCCCTCTGCTAGGCCACCCCGCCTTGGAACCAGCTGGCTATGGACTGAAACCTCTGTAAACTGTGAGCTGAAATAAATCTTTCTTCCTTCAACTTGTGAGTCAGGTACTTTGTCTCCGCAACAAGAAAAGTAACTAAGACAGAATTCATTAATGGATTAATCTGCTGATGAGTATATGCCTTTATGATCCACTCACCTCCCAAAAGCCCCACTTCTGAATACATGAGACTTGGGGATATTTCAGATCTAACCTTTACAACATCCCTCCTCTGCCATTCACTTCCTCCAAGGTCAAGGTGAGTCTATGATACGAACTTGACCTTGGCAGCCTGATAATATCTGCAAATCCAATATTTTCTTACTGTTAGAATAAGAGTTAGTGACAACTGACTGAAAAATAATGACCAAAGCTTAAAGTATTTATCACACTATCAGAGGAAAAATAAATAGCAGAAGGTAGGTTTGATTGTTAGGTGAGTTTGGAATGGATTCAGGAAGAAATCACACTGTAAACAGTGAAGCTGTTTTTATTTTCCACGCATCCATTTTAATGAAATAATGTTCTATTGAATCACATCTTTCTTTTGTTATTTATAAAATGATTTAAAAATAAAGCATATCTTAGTTATTGGAAAGGGAAAGTTTGAATGTAGGAATTAAAACCATCATCTAAGATTTTCCAAATAAGAATAAGTTTAATAAGAGAAACAATAACCATTTGGAGAAATTGTGAAATGCTAAAGGAATGAGTGTGGGTGGACTTCAGAGAGATTTGGCCCAGCGATCCAGGGGATCCTTGACTAAACCTGCCTTACAGCCCCAAACCCTTTAGTGGTTGCCATGTGATAATCTTTACTTCATCTGGGAAGGATGAATTTGGCAAACTCTTGTTTCTTGGGCATGCTGTACAAGGGACTGAAGTTTATATTCTGCTAAGGAAATGCATCCAATTTATAGGGTACAGAAATAGAAACTTGAAATAATCCGAGTATTTTCCATTTTTCCTCTCTGTACAAGAATTAGGCATAATTATTTTTCAATTTTAAATAGAATATTATTATTAAATGCCACAAGGAAGTAAGTTAGAATTGGTGACCATCCTACCTAGGCTATAAAAACAGTGATGACGAGTGAAGTTTCCATTTCATTTTGAGGAAGTTATTACCAAGTCTAATAAGCATTTGGCCACAGACGAGCCTTTTTTCTTCCACCTCTTTGATATGATAGTACCTCATCTACTCAGAATTCTGAAATTAAATTAACAGGACATGGTAGAAAAAAGCTGAAGAACAAGACTGAGTGATATAGCATTCGTATATGACATATATATTACTTCTCAGCCTTTTGGCTAAGATCAAGTGTAGTATCTGTTCTTATCAGTATATGACATATATGAACTTGCATAGGAATTTAGAAAAAAATCACAATTCCATTGATGACTATCTCATTGAATTCTGAATATTTATTTTACTGGTCTTGAAAAGATTCAAATAATTAATGATAGCCTGGTAAAAAGAAGAACATTGTTCTGATTCTGGTAAAAACTTCTAAATAGCTTCTTTATGAGTAATGTGGGTATATCTTTAATTAGACCTGATTGACAACGAAACTTTAGTTATATAGTTTAATAAATTGATCACAAAGCAACCAAAACACCATCATCCTCAGAATACTTCAAGAATCCTAACAAACTCAGACTTATACCTATTGCAAAGGATGACATTCATTTCGACTAATATGATTTACACTGAAACTGTTAAGCAATGCCACAATCCAACCTTATATTTTAATATTTTTTGAGTTAAAAAGTGGTGTCTTTTATTTTTAAAAGCTAGACTTTTTTCTAAGCTCAATTATTTGTTTTACACAACTTTGAATCTCCTGAAAAATATAACCAGGAATCTCATATGCTTTTATGTATACAAGTGTTTTGAGATAGGGTCTCACTATGTTGTTCAGGCTGGCCTGGAATTCCCTCTGTAGCCTAGGCTGGCTTTGAACTCAAGGTGATTCTCCTGCCTCAGCCTCTCAACTGCTGGGATTACAGGCATATGCCACTGTAACCAGCAGGAATCTCATATGCTTTACAATTTTTTTAAAGATTAAATTTTTTTTAATTTATAAAAAAACAAAATTTCATAACAAAATAATAAGAGAATAGCAATAGTTAATAAGTCATGTATCCTGTTGTTTAAAAATTAATTTTAAAGAACAGAAACACTCTTCAAATTGTAGGAAAAACTTAAGAAAATGGGTTTTTCACTAGACTATTTACTTGTCTTATTTTTCCATCAAGTGTCAAACTTATAACTTAGGTGACAACACTAAATTTTAATTTACTCACCACCCCTTTAGTTCTCAATTCTGATGAATACGCTGATGAAGGAAATCATACTTAGCTTCTTATTCAATAGCTATACTGTTCTTCTCAAACTCGGAGTAAGTGCTTTTTCAGGAAATTTTTTTCAGCTAAATAAAAATGAATATATTGAGCTGTACTCTAAATGCTGTTCCCTCCATGAAGATTTACAGTGAATTAAACAAAATTGTTTTTCAAATATCCAGGAAAGATCAACTACCAGCAGCTTTGAAATGAAAACTCTTGTCAGAGTTGGACAGAACACCTAGGCTGGGGATTCTTCAGTGCTTTGTACCTGAAATGCCAGGGTACACTCTGGTACATTTGCTTTTCACGTTCTCTCTCAAATATTCATGTATCTCGAGTGTCTAAGCAAAATCAAGCATAGTACAGAAGAAATTTTAAAAGACTTTTGTTGACTTGACATGTTTTTGGAGGATAAATCTCTTGAAAAGTATTTATCTATTTATTTTATTTTGTGTTTGCAGTACCTAATAATTATATTTAAAGTGGAGAGTGGGTACTTACACACGACACATCTTAATCCTTTTTTTGTTTCCTCTCCCTCCAGTCCCTCGCTGCTCTTTCAACAATCGGTCCCCTTCGCATTCCCAAAAGCTCTCTTTCCATTTTTTAAAATTCTTTTTTCCACCCTGTCCTGGCCCCCTATTGCTTGCTCCCCCTCCCATTTGAAAAAGATCTCCCTACTTCCTGTTATCAATCTTCTACTTTGCTGTTTATTCATGTTTTTGTATTTTCCATATAGGAGAAACCCATGATCGTTAAGCTTGTGTGTCTGATGAAAAGTATCTTTAAAGAATTACTAACTCTATGTGACAAGTTACTGGTGTATTTTCCAGATATTATGAGTAAAAGATTAATTGGAAGTTTGTTAAACTTTTAAAAAAATCTGTTATTCACTTTTTTTTGTTTCTGGAGGCTCTAAGTTCTTCAATTTAATAAAAAATTTTGTTAATTTTAAGAAAATAACTACAAAAGTTTACGATACAGTGTGTCTCGATTCGTTTCAAAATACACGAAGCTACTTTACACAAAATTCTCTCATTTTTAAAAATTTCCATTCTTAATTCTTGTTTCTCTGTGCTTTTAGCTGTGAAAATGTAACAGTGCATCAGGTTTGATGGCAGAAGTGTGCTTCGTCTTCAGGTAGACGTACATTGAAAATATGTGACGACTGAGTCAAATTTCTGAGCCAAGTTTTTCCTGATCAGAATACATTGAACTGTGTCTTTTAATATTAAACTAATGGTTTGCAGACTAGAGGAGAACGGGGAAGGGGAAGAGGCTGGTTAGTGGGTACTGAGTTACAGACAGGTTCAAGGAGTCTTCGTCACTTGGAACCTTGTTTCAGTGAACCAGGGAATGTGCGCAGTACCACAGAAGACCCCAAGGGGGCACCGTAGTGCAGTGCTGCCGCTGCTGAGGACGATACATTCCAGTCCTCAAGTTGATCCTGCGGATTGTTTTCTCTCTGGGTAATGAACCATTTCTAGGGAAAAGGTCTCTGAAGGGAAACAGGGTTTGTCATCCTGTCATCCCTCCTTTGTCCTATTTTTCTGGCCTATGATTAATAGGAGGACAGTCTTTCAAGACGAAGATTTCTGCTGGGGTCTGGGAGGGGAGGGGAAAGTCTAGGGCCTGAGAGCAGAGGGAAAATGAGAGCAGAGGGTCAGGGAAAACGCCTTGGCCGGAGAGGTTGGTTTTCTGCTCAGGGCTCCCTGGGAAGCAAGACGAGGAGGAGGCGGGATCCAGCCTTGGTTGAGAGGACTGTCAGCTTCTTTCTCCTAGATTGGGTGAGTTCAGAGCTCTCCATGGTTCAGGAAGGGTCATGGTCTGAGCATTTGCCGAGGGGTCCAGGAAGTGGACCCCGCAGGGAGACCTGGTCAGAGGGACCAGGATCTGGGGCAGAATCAGACCAAGTTCAAGGCGGATGCCCAGCACGGGAAGGCTCACTCTTGGAGGGTACTGCAAACCAGTGCAGGGCATTGCTGGCTGGCTCACCACACGGGTATCGCGAATGGCGTCATCTGAGTGGATGCTGCGTTATTTTACACTTTCTGAGAGTCGCTAAGATTTTCATGCCTTCAATTCTAGGTTACACTGAAAACTACTGAGTAATTTTCAAAATATAAGAATAGGAAATGTAAAAGGGGTTGTAAACAATTGACAGATTTGGCTCATAGGAATATTTAAAATACCATCTTTGATGGCCAGTAGGGCAAGTTTAAAAACATAAAACTCCTCGCAAGCACAAGGACCTGAGTTCAGTCCTTGGTACCAAATAAAATAAAATAAAATAAAAATAAAAATAAAAAAACCCATAAAATTATTTCTCAGGTATTTAAAGAAAAAAGTATGAAATGTGACTCTCTTTGGTGTTAAAAGGCATAAAGGGGTAAAGGATACCACAGATGACAAGAGTATTAGCAGTGCCCTCTGAGTGAACCATCTTTTACTAAAAAATTGAGAAAGATTTGCAAAATTAATTCATCTATGTAGCGAAGCTCAGACCAATCAAACTATTGTCTTCCTTTATCTTAAGAGGGTATCACTGATTTCTGTAACCACCAGACTTCCTGGATTTTAATCATTGCACATACCATTTAGCCTTATCTTAGCCCAAGAGATACTTGTATTGACACAATAGGATAAGGTGATTGATGTAACCAAGCTCATGTTGACTCTGAGGCTGCTGAGGAATCGTAACCCCCAATCCTCTCATTCAGGACCTGTGAGCTCTTTGAGTCGCTGATGGTTTGAAGGTGTTTTGGACAGTAAGCAAGACAGGATGCAACCTGGAAATTGCCTAAAGATTTCTTAGAAGAAAGGGACTTAAATTTCTAAGTCTTCTTTAATTTCTCGGGATTTAAAAAGTCTTATTCTAAGACAAGTTCATTTATATGGACTTTGTGTTTGTAATTTATATTCTTTTTAACAAAATGATCTTTCTCTAAGGTTAATGTTAACAGAATCTGAACCCATCCTTGACTGTAACAAGAAAATGCAAAATGTATAAGCAGTGAAACTCAATGCAAGCGTGTCTTGCTCACGTGGTAGTGGTGTGGGGTAGGTGAGCAAGTTGATGAGATAACCTTTCTCCATAGACATTTGGACTCTGGTGTTGGACTCTGTCATCCTTGGTACGGCTTCCAAGGTAACAGTGGAGCCATCAGCATTCTAGGCAATGAGGAGGGAAGAAAGAGATGCTGGGAGGACTTTGTGGGCCTACCTGGGGTGGGGAAAGGCCTTCACTTTGTTCACATTCCCTGAGTCAGTAACACGGCTGTCACCCAGTGGGAGTCGAGCAGGGAAACATCATCTAATAGCATGCACAGGAAGTGCCGGATAAGATGGGTGTAGGGTAAAGCTCTGTCATGACGAAGTTCATTTAAAGATTCTTGCCATTAAGGCACGCAGTCTGCACAGATAGGGCTTCTTTGGGCATGTAAGCTTCTTGATGAAGCATGAAAAGTTCTAAAATTTATATGGAAGATTTGAGATCAGACTCTCACCTTGTATTATTTCCTAGTTGCTTGTTAAACACACATGAACTTAATGTTTACTTAGATTCTAATTATGCAATTATTGACAAAACAGGAATAGACTTTAGAATCTGGAGAGATTTTCAACTGTATGGTACAGGACCAGGAAATGGGTGGTCCACGGCCAGTGACCCTTTCTCACTGAGGCATCAGGTGACATCTGGGACAGGAGGAGCACCGTGGGTAATTAATCACACATGTATTGTTGGCCAGGGATAATGGCCATGTGAAACAGAAATTAATTGTGTGACATCTTTAATGTGTTTGCCCCAAATCAGTGTACAAATGTCATAAGGATTCATAGGTCCATGATGAAGGCATCATACACGAAAAGGGACTAAGACACACAGAAAATTCACTCATAGCCAAGAAAGGGATTTGCAGTGAATGTTGCTGTTTATAAAATGACAAGTATAGTGCTTAATTTACAGGATTTTTTTCCAAGTCATATTAAATGAAATAACACATAGATGGCTTTTGTTAATTGTAAAGCACTGTGGAATTATAAGGAGTTCTGGATATTTTTTTTGGTACTGGGGATCGAACTCAGGTCCCTGTGCTTGCGCAGCAGGCGGCGAAACCACTGAGCTAAATCCCCAGCCCAAGGAGTTCTTATTGTTATTTTTAAGCACTGCCCTAGGTTTTCCTTTATGGCTGTTTCCAAACCCAAGCAGTATATGAGAGATTCCCCAAAATGTATTTATTTGAAAACACTTCAATAACTTGGGAAAGTTTGGTTGTCTCAGCTAAGTCTGGGAAATTATAACTTTCAAAAGAAAATGTGACATAGGAAGTGTTTGCTGAAACAAATATAACTTTCGAGAAAAGGAGCTAATTCTTGAAAGTAATATAAATTAAGAATGAAAACAGAATTTATGTTTGAGGTTTTAAAAACATCTGTATTGCAAGTTGTCTTTTCTTTCCCCTTTAAAATCTCTCATTAAAATAACAGATCCTCCTTTGTAATCCGGTTTCCATTCTAAATTGTCCAAATTTTCTACTGCATAAAAGTAAGTAATCCTTAAGTTTTCTCTTATTATTACAACCTGGAAGACTGTTCTAAATTTAAAAGATTGGCAAGAACATAAAATTTTAAATAGCACAAGAGTAAATCATCAGATACTCAAAGTAGCAAATATGCTTTAAGATCTGCTTAATAATTGCAAAATTATTACCAAGAACCTTATTTATGTAGAAGCTAACCATACGCTATAAGAGGTTTTCATTATGTGTTTCAATTACTAGATATAGGCCTGTGTGAGTTGACATCATATGGTCCCTGTAACTAAAGCTGATTGCCAGTGCCTGCTCCTTTTACTTTCTGACTAATTTTATCTAAACTTCCAGATTCTAATCTATAAAATGCAATCATTAACTAAAAGACAGTGACTTTTAAAGTCTTTAGATACTGGGAAGTTCTGGGCACTAGATTAATGTTATCCTGATAATTCCAGATTTATTTTTAAGAAGATCCAATATGTTTAGAAGGTTATTTGAAACACGGTTCAGAAACTACTTCCACCTTTCATATGAAGACAAAAGAGGATTTAAGGAAATATTTTAAATAAAACACTGAATGTTACAAAAGCCATAAAGCAGAATTTCTACCCCTGGGGTCAAAGAGGTGGTGGGAAAATCACTACATAGCAAAAGTCACCAAGTAACATAAGATCACTAGGTAATAGTGTTTGTGAGGAAAGGCAAAATGGACGGTTCTCAGGGTAGAAGCTTCTTCTCAGCTGAAGAAGCAGTGTGACTTTGCTGGCTTTGACACACCAGTAAAGTTTGCTTCAATGAGGAGAAGAGCAACAACAGAAGCATTTCTGAGTAAGGCGCAGAGAACCAATCAAGCAATCAATAAACCAAAAAATAAAATAAGATGAAAATCTAAAAGTAGGAATCATAAATCATTTTTAAAGTAAGCGAAAGGTCCTCCTCAATAGGGTAATGAAGAAACATCATTTGTATGTAAATTGGGCCACTTGAATGCCAGGCAGACAGCAGGCTGGATTTCACTCCTTAAAAAATGTGGAGGTGGACGTCCGCTTCCAGAAACAGGGAGTAGATGTATTTTTGTTAATTCTTCCCATTATGTAAATCTAGACTTGGACTTTTACACATGAGACAAGCATAAAATTCAAAGAGAAAGAAGCAGACTAGCAAGAGATCTATGGACCCAAGGAACATTACATTTGTGTTTCCTAGTTTTCTTTTTACCTTGTATATTTCAGATATGGAGCTGAAGAAACCACCAATGTAGATGGAGTAACTGAGATAGACAGGAAAATGCCCCCAATCCCAGGCTGAAAAAAAATCCTAGACTATCCAGCCAAAAGACCAAAGGAGTAGAAGCCTATCAAGATAGAAAACTTTCAGATAAGAACAACTCTGCTCCAGCCAATCACAACAGAAAACATGGGGACCTCGCCCACACCCACAAAGTGTGGCGAGTGGAGAGCTTTCAACCAAGACAGCCTGTGACGAAGCACTCACTCTACCTTTCAGGAAATGTCAGCGAAAGCTGAGTTCACCCCCCTGGGTGGTGAGGAGTCTGCCTAACTGTCCAGAGGCACACGGGGCAGGAGTGGCATGAAGAGAGTGACTAGTGGAGGCCATATAGGAGTCAGGCAAGCACTCTCACTGGTCCCAGGCACCGAGTTTCGAATGCAAGCCTTGCGGGAAGCTGGAACTCCTCACCCTGCCTAGCAGCAGAGAACCCCTCCCACCAACCTGAAGGTAGGCAGAGGCTGAATAAGGAACCTGGGTCCCTGGGCATTCATGGAAACTAACATTCACGGTAAAACTCATACACAAATATCTATAGTAGCTTTATTTCTAATAACCAACAACCAGAACCAACCTAGATGCCATTTAGCAGCGGAAGGGTTAAACTGTGGTTCCTCCTTGTCTTGGAAAATTGCTCAGGAATAAAAACAAAAGAATAATTGGTACAAGTGACAAACTAGACAAATCATCAGAGATTCATGCCGAGTGACAAAAGCCGATCTCAAAAGGTCGTATCTCCTGATTCCATTGAAATGTCAGTCCTGAAATGGCAAAACTACGGAAACAGAGAACAAATGAGTGGCCGCAGGTGTTAAGGCCAGAGTGGGGTAAGAGGAAAGTTGGCTGGACAAATCCTTGTGGTGATGGAGTTGGTTAGCATCTTCATTATCCCAGGACCAATAGGCTCTTTGTGACACTGAGCTGTCTTAATCTTTTGGCATCACTACAATTTTCCTATTGGTGGTCACTGGATGTGGGACACAGGGGACCTTTTTATATTTTTCTTCCAACTGAAGGTAGATCTTCAATCATCATAAAATTAAAATGTTAATTTTAAAAATGTAGAGTCAATTGTGGGTCTTTTCCTATTTTTCTAAAAGTACCAATCTAAGAGTAGATTAGAAGTAGGAATCTGGAGAAGAATGAAAGAGAAGACCAAAATTAAACCAGCAGCTGTCTGTCCTTTTCTCTGAGGCAAACTCACTCATCATAAGTACTTAAATATTTATCCCATCAATCTTAGGATATCACAAGAATAGCTTACTAGTGTTAGTAACAGATTTTGCAGAGCTAAAGGCTCAATCTTTACCCATGATTAAGGTTCCTTGCTATCTAGTGCTTAAAGGCCAGTGAAATGGGAAGATCTCTATATTTATAACACAAGCATCACTTTTAGCTCCCATCTCTTTCATTTCTTGCAGCACTTATAGAAAAAAGTGGATCATTAGAATATTTTTACTATAATACTTTAGCCAACAAGAGGTGTGTATGAAGTACTTATGTTCAAATGCTACAGATTGAAACAATTATTTTAGCATTGTAATCTTGACTCAATCTTGAAATATTCTCAGATGGTAAATGTTTGGCTAATGATATGTGAGTTAAAGAAAGAGATGAGAGATGATTAAATAATACTTCTAATAGTTGACATGCCTACTATGTTTCAGATATGCATCCATAATTTATACTTAAAATAGAGAAAGTTAGTTTGTTCTATTAACAGCATACATTATAGCATTGTAGTAGTGAAGCTGTGCAAAGTGTCATATGATACCTTAGTAATATCAAGCTCAACATATGTTTAATTGCCCTTTAACTATACAAAAGACCTACTCTTGTGTACAGTTTCCAAGTTTACTTGCTAGAACTAAGTAGAACATATCTCGTCCAACACAGGAGGGGGGGGGCAGCGCTTCATCTTTGTCATTAGAAGGGTCCTCCAGGAGTCCAAGGGCACAATATAGAACAAATAAGAATAAAAATATAATATATTTTGCATATCTCTGAAAACCTAAGAAGAATATTAAACTTGGGCTCGCTTCCTTGTTCAGTCTATTTTCAAATACAAGTATTTTTGCTTGATTTTTAAAGTATATTTAGTACCATATGCTTCATATACTTTGGCATCTTTTTTTCCCTTATTTTGTTTTTCATGTAATACTTTGACAGATACGGGTTGATTGTTTCTTTCCTATCTCACATTAGTTATGTGCAGTAAGGGGTGACCTTGTCCCCCAATTTTATTTATTGAGATTTGAGCAGAAGGGTGCTGAAGGTTTTGAAAAATACATACACATTTAATGACTGATGGTGATATTAGCGAATACAGTTTTCTTTTACTTTGTGTTGAATTTGGAAGATCTGAATTTAGCAAACCAATATTTTTCAAATAATCAGTGTATGGTATAATAAAGTATGGGATACGATTTATTCAAAGTAGAAAGTAGGGAATTATTTAATGTATCAGAATCCAATAAGTTATTGACATGATTTCAGATTCCATATTATAGCTAACAGTTTTAAAAATATAACTTGTTGAGTTTGGGTGTGGTAGAAAAAAATCCACAATTATCTGAAAGGATTATTAAAATACTACTTTCCACTATATCTGTGAAAGATCAAATATTCTTCATGTACTTCAGCCAAATCAACACATTAAAACAGATTGAATATAGCAGTACATATGAGAATTCAACTATTACCTTTATGAACAGCTACAAAATATAAACAATACTATCCTTCTTAGATACTTAGGGTATATAGTTACTTTTCATAAAACATGCTACTTAGGTTAATCTAACAGCCTTGATATTATGTTCCAAACATTAAGAAATTTCAATTTTCTGAGTTTTACTTTCTGACACTTTATGTTACTAAAAAAAAATCAAAATGGATACTACAGAATAGGTATACTTTGTGTTAGCTTTCTGTCACTGGGACAAAATACCTGAGAGAAATCAATTTAAAAGGAAGAAAGGTTCATTTTGGTTCATGGTTTCAGAAGTTTCAGTCCATGGTTGGTTGACTCAGTTGTCTCTGGGCCTGTGAGGAGGCAGAATATCATGGTCCAACATCTCATGGAGCAAAGCTGCTCATCTCCTGACAGCCAGGAACTGAAGAGAGAAAGAAGGACCCAGGGCCTGAATTTCCCCATCAAGGACACAACTCCCCAGTGACTGAACTCTAAGGGTTCCCACTGGTTCCACAGGCTGATGACCAAGCCTGTAGCATATGGGCCTCTGAGAGACATTTAATGATCCAAGCCATAACATATGTGAAGGCCAGTCACCGGTAGCATTATATCCAAAATTTAAGACATCCTGATTTCCCTGAAATACTAGCTCCAATCATAAACAAAACATGGAATATAAACTTTGCATCCTTGTCACCATGTTTCAAAGAAAATAAACAGTTAGTTATATACAGTCAGCTGAAACATCTGTTTTCCATAAAAAGAATAATAGTGAATAACAGCTCATCTTGAAAAAGGTCAAAATACTTCCTCCACTGTGATTTATAAACTGTGTTATAATTGTTATGTGTTGGGTTCTTACCACCTTGAGTCTGAGTCTCCTGCTGTCTGAGTTGTTTTTTAGTGTGTGCAATAAACCTTTACAATTTGTCTAGCTTGATCTAATTTTTTATTTGACACTGTGCGTGTATCCTACATAAGCTAAAGTCTTTGGGGTCCTCAGTAATTTTTTTTAACAAATCTTATTTTTGGTGCAGTTTTAGGTTTACAGTAAAATTGAGTAGAAAGTACAGAGATTTCTCTTTTACCACCTGCTCTGCACATGCATAATCTCCTCCTATTATCAGCGTCCCTCATCAGAGTGGGACATCTGTCACAAGCGATGAACCAACACTTGCACATCACTCTCACCCAGGGTGTGTAGTTTAATTAGGGATTGCTTCTGGTGTAGTTCATCCTTTGGTTTTGGAGAAATATATACTGATATGTGTCCAGCATTACAGTATCATACAGAGTATGATCACCTTGCTAAAAATCCTCCATGCTATGTCTATTCATTCCTTCTCCTGTATGACCCCGGAAAATCACTGATTTTCTTACTCTCTCCTCAACTTTTTCTTTTCTCAAGTGACACAGTTGGAATCACACAGGATGTAGCCTTTTCAGACTGAGTCTTTTCACTTTGCAATATGCATTTATGTTTCCTCCATGTCTTTTCATGGCTTGTTCACTGATTTCTTTTTCTCTCAGAATAATATTTTATTGTCTGGATGAACTACAATTTATTTGTATTCACTTATTGAAAGGCATCTTGATTGCTTCCAAGTTTTGTCCATTATGCATAAGTCCGTTATAGACATCCACATGCAGTTTCATGTGGACATTCGGAAATTTATTAGCATAAAAGTGTCAATGATTGCTAAAAGTTGTTCAAAAGTTATGAAAGACATTTATCAAATGTATTTATTCTTCCAGATAATACTTATATTTTGCTTTTTCAAACTACAGCTTGTTAGGTGTCTTTCAAGCATCATGAGGGGGAACATGGTGAAGGGGGGAAGTAGTTTGTATCGAAAAAAATGTTAGTCCATCCCTGTAGCATATTTTTCTGCAGAAGCATAAGTGATTCTTTAGGTGAGAAGCCCCTTCCCTTTGAAGGAAACCTCAGTTGAATTAAGAATCTGGGAGAAATACTCAATTTGCCTGTCCCTCATGTAGCTTCCAAAGAGAGAGTGAGAAAACTAGAACTGGAAGTCATTTTAGCAGATACCAAATTCCATTGGTTTGGTTTGTCCTTATGGCAAATTAAGGCTCAGGAATGCCAGGGAGCTATTTGAAATTTACGTACAAGTTGACTCCTTTCAGACTGGAACTCAGTATCCCCAAGCCTTTCTCTCTTAGTTACCTTCTCATATTGGGACATAGCTTTCACTTTAAATTTACTTCATTGCTTCCTGACATTGTGAAGGTGTTGACCTTAATCTCAATTCTACATCATGATGTCATCTTTCACATGATTCCTCTTGCGTAGAATTACACACAATTACTGGTAGTTTAGCATCAACTCCAGAACTGTTGTTAACTGGAAATGATGAATAAGTACAAGATGACCTTTGCTAATCAACTACAGGAGCAGAAATTGTCTCCCAGATTGTAGAGAGTGAAGGCTGCCCAATGTATCCAGGCACATCTGTGTTTGTGTGGGTCCATGTGTGCTGGGGAACACCACAAGAGTGTGAGCCAATGTGAATTCACAGTGAGGACCAACTCACCCCTCTTTTGTCTCCAATCTTAGCTTTTCCATTTCATTCCTTGCTTTTCTCCCATGACATGCTTGACAATGAAATTATTTCCTCTGCAAAAGGTATATCACATAAAGTACATGCATTATTCTTTCAAAATCATGCAAACTTCATTATTGACATAATGAACTCATTTAATTAAAATAGGAATAATAGATCCAGTGGAAGATTTTTTTCTGTGTGAGTCACTTTTGATTGTTTTCTTGCATTTGTATATTGGTCTCCTAACCTAGAATAAAGTCTCACAGATGTGTGTAACTCATCACAAAATAAATAAAATAAGAAAATATACAAATAGAATGCATTTAATTGCACAAATGCAAAGCAAAAACTCAAAAACTTATCTCCCAGTGTTATGTGGCCATGGCATTAACTCTGTATGGATGCTTACATGTGATTGCAACCATCTGGGACATGTTACTTATGCAGCACCAATGACATGCACATTTAATAGTCAGACTTTTGGTTTTATTGGTTTGACTATCAAACAGTTTCAGAAGATAGTTTTACTTTGAGAATTTAAAATTCTAATGTCTGGTGTGTGTGTGATATATACTGGAATATTATCATTATTTCATCATATGTTCTCCAAAATCATGTGTCTTGAAAGACTGAAAAAATCCTGGAAACTTTAGGTAGTCAAATAATCTTGTTATTATACTGCATCTGATAAATCACTTGGAGCTATTGTGGGCACAGCTATATAAAAATAACTGGCACTTCTCCTACTTCCTCTGCCAACTCACAAATACTCATAGAAACTCAATATTATCCTAGGATGAAGACCAACACGTTTTCTCTAAGATTCTTTTTACTACTTATATGGCTAAAATTTATTTTTTTTAATAAATATCTCTGGTTATTTTTAGTGATCAACAGGCTCATTCTGTTCTCTACAGGAATTCTTTCCTCAGGCTCTGATGTCTCGGTTTCTTGGGTCCCTTATACACTGGAATGGGGCATGAGGTTTTTCCCCAAATCAGATTCAGTATTAGGTTATTACATCTGGAGCCAACTGTAGAGCGAGTGACTATCCAAATGACACAAAAGATATTTGTAAAGTCACTCTCTTCAGAGTTCTCACTAAAGATAAAATGGTGAGGAGGTTTTGTGTACAAGTTATTTATGTTTATACATTTCTACCATCAATAATTACCTATGTCTATATGTAATATTAATAAAGGTATCATTTCTCAAGGACTACGAAGTGAAGAGACTGGCCCTCTGGGAAGCTGTCTCCAACACAATCAATGTTAGTACTATTTAGTCTCACACACTGCCACCACTCGCACAGCTTAGGGTTGGAAGCCAGGGGGAGTAGTGGGAGATGAAGAAAAGACACGAAGAGACCAAGATTATTCTTGATAGCTGGGAGCAGGTGGGCCCATAGTCCGATGAGCTAATGGCCACCGGGCGTCCAGTGCACTCTATATATAATGTAGAGAGGTGGTCTAACTACTGCCACATGGCCCACATGGCCTAGGCTGACTGTAATTGCCCCCATGATTGGGCCATATGCAGAAAGGGAGCAAGGATACATTGTGTACTGTCTCCTGGGGCTGCGCCATCCAGGGTCTACAATCTCAGTCAAGAATCTTAGTCTATGGAGGAGAAAGGGAGTAGGGATTAGGCAAAAGGCCATCTTCCGTCTTGGCCCATGGCAAAACACTTTGATGTAATTAAAGGTAAAAACAGCATTAAAATGAACTATACAAATTTTATTCTTTTTCATTTGTTCCTCTGACTATTTACCACCCATATACTTCAAGATAATTACTGTTTTAGGAAGTGAAGATCAAGTTATATATAAAAAAAGGCATGGCCTCTACTCTCAAGAGCTTACAGTCTAATAAAATCTAAAGAGCATTATGGATTTAGGGTGTTAGCATGCCATTTTGCTTTGGTAGCTTCTGAGTTTGCATTATTAGGATTTAATCATTGGATATGTTAGAACTTAAAATTATCAGCTTGGAGTTGGAAAAATAAAGGGATCAAAGTGCATTTAATTTGTTATTTTCCATTCTGTAAGTTGTCTCTTCACTTTTTTGGTTGTCTGACCCAGCTATCCCCCTTCTAAGTATCTTCCCAAAAGAGTTAAAATTACCATAGTGCATTTATACCCATGTTTATAGCAACATAATTTATAATAGCTAGATCTTGGAAACAGTAGATATGACCATAGATGTGATATGACCCATGGATGAATGGGTAAGGAAAAGGTGGTATTTAAACACAATGGAATACTATACTACTCTGACATAAAGAAAGATAAATTTGAGGAGTTTGTAGTCAAATGAATGCATCTTGAGAAAATGATGTAAAGTAAAATAAGTCAGATACACAAACTCAAATACTGCATAATTTCTCTTAAATGAGAAAAAGTATATATGTGCAAATAAGGAGCAAAGTGGAAGATAGATAAATAGAAGTGGGAGAGGCTAGAATGGTTTCCTAAATTACCTGTTTTATTTTTTTCAAAAATATTTTAATACATATGCTAATTTGTTTCATTTTTACTACTAGATTCTCTTAGTTCATTGAAAAGAAAGTTTTGTGGTAATGTTTTTTCTTTGTAAGAGAGAATTTTTTTGGTCTCTGTCTTGTATTCTGAGCAACTACTACTGAAGATAGCAATATACAGTATATTATTTATCGATATTCTCTTACTATTTTGTTATGAAATTTTGTTTTAGTTTTTTATAAAATAAAAAATTGTAATTTACCAATATTTGGGCCTTAATAATAGTCTCAGGATCATCTTTGGTCTACAGCTGATCATAGGAAATCAAAAGCCAAAGAATAGGAATAGAAATGATATATCTATGGAGAAAATTGGGATATATATATATATATATATATATATATATATAAATCAGAAAAGCAAAACAACAGACCCATTAAAGGGCACTGACATGAGAAAAACTTCAGGTCTTCTTAGGTGAATTTGATCATCTCTTGATATATTTTATGTCAGTTCCAAAGAAAAAAGCTCTTCCAAGAGAGTAGAACAACCCCGAAGGCCTCCACCCATATACATTTCCATCCTACAGAAACCCTGCTTGTAGGAGCCTGGGGAGGTAGTAAACTGAGGTCTCCAAGGGTTGGGCTTCAGGGAATACAGAACCTCTTGACTGTAGAGCCAAAATGTGTGTGGGTACAAATACATACTTTAGGTTTCTTTAAGCTTGTAAAGTTTTATAGCTTTCATTAACTTCACTCAGAAGAATACTGACCACCAGTCCACAGTCAGAAAACTATTATTGTTAGGAAGAGTTTTCAAACAACACAGATACAGAGCTAAAAATTCTGCATAGACCAAGAGAAGTGTAATAGTGCCCATGCAGATATTTTCAGAATGCAATTTCCAGAGAAAGCACTGGGTAAAAAGAAATTGCCTGGAAACTGGCTTTTGTGCAAGAGAAACTACTCCTTAGACCTCCCCGTTTAGAGCTCACAAGCTTCACATAGACGTAAGAGAAACCTAGAATGTAGGAGGAACCAAAAAATTACATAAAACATGATCAGTCAGACGCCTGATATGACACCTAACTGAATTAGATGTTGCATGTACATTATTAACACATTTTATCTTCAGATGTAACAACGTAAAAGAGTTCCTTCCTGCTGTTCCGGTGCTTTATCAGAGACCCCGAAAGCTAGGAACAAGTGAATACTCCAGGGCAAGCACTTTTTCAGCCCTCAGCCACACGCTGAACCACTGAAGCTAGACTGACTACGCAACAGCACAACCAGATCCACGTTAGCCAATCACTTGCCTCCTGCCTGTGTGTAAGAGCTAAAAGGGCTGGCGGTTTTGGTGGGAATTATCTTGCAGCAAGTTGCTGATGCCTATGGCTTTTCCAGGCTCCCCACCACCACTATTTATTGAGGACGGTGAACAACACAGGAAGATCAAGGGGATGTTGCGTGCAGAACGTGCCCTTCCAACCGGTGCAGAGCGAGCGTGGGCCTCTGCCACTTACCAAGGGTAGCCTTCCTGGGGGAGACACAGTGTGTGACGCTTTGACCATGACTGTCTGGGAGGGTTGTACTGATATATGTTGAATCTCACAAAGGAAAGAATGACCCAAAGCTTATGTGCTTGGTAGAAAGCTTGCAACCTGTGACAGAGAGGATATTCTGCCAGGCCAGGGCGGCATTGCTAGCCTGCAGTGCGGAGCAGATGAGTCCACTACGGTGACTGCCAATACCATGTTACAACTCTATCAGTACGGTGAGATTTTTTAAATTATCCTTTTCGTCTCTCTTTTATATCCCTTATATTTCTTTAATAGGCCTTTATATCTCTTTAAAGTTTATCTTTTATAAGGGGGCAAGGTGTTACATTGAAGGGAAGAAAAAGAATCACATTATGTGCCTTTCTGCCCCGCACTCCGGAGGCAGAGTGGAGCTGGTGGAGGGCACAGAGTTCCAGAGTAAGGGTGGAAATTTTGCTCTAGGGTGGATGGGATTGGGCTGGATGTTTGGATTACCTGAAGGTAACGAGACTGCACATCCTTGTGTACACAGGACATCCCCAAGTTTCCCTGCATACCCTGTGTATATCTCCAATATGCATACATGTGCATTCTACAATAGCTGCTCTCCTTTCCACTCTCACCGGTGTGCGAGTCACTGGACCCAACAGTGATCCACAGATTTATGGCACCTATCTGGAAATTTCACTTACAGATAGGGGGATCAAGTGAATCAAACACAACAGAGATGGTGAAGAGGATTGTTTGCTTCTTATACGCAAAATATGAGAAGGCATATAGTGTGGCATATTGTGTGAAGATATGTATAGTAGACCTGTGATTTTCTCTTTAGATTGTTAATACAGTCATCTCAAAGATTAGTTTTATAGGCCCAATCTTGCTGATAAGTCCTGTTCCGTTTTTTATTGTTACACAGAAATATTGAGATCTACTGGCATGGACTTGCTATATGATATTCTAGCGACCAAAATGGACAAGATCATGCAAACAGATTGTGCTACACAATTTTTATCTAAAGCAGTTATTTGTATCTGGATACATTTCTCATTCCACATGAAGCCAAGAAAAAACTAGGGAAAATGCTACAAAATAAACCCTCAACTAGATAAATTACACTTAGAAAATATTCTGTCATTTCAACTAAAAATGTCTCTGCTGATAGAATGGTTGTTTGGCTAAAGTGACAATAAAATAACCTGTCTTAAAATTCCAATATTCACTATTAAAGGAAAATATATAAATATTTTAGTTCCATATTGTATAGTAAAATACAGTTAATCATAGAAACCATTCACTTCTATCAAAATAGCCTAAGGAAACAGGTGCAGAATAGATTTATTCCATTTAAAACATTGCTTGCTGTATTCTTTTTAAAGAGGCTCATGTGAAACTACATCCCCTGGGAAAAAATGAAATCAGAATGAATCATACATCCAAAGGTCATTGATCTAAAAATATAGGTCCTGTGAAATGGATAAGCATATTCTGTTTAGTGAAAGCCATCAAGTGAGAGGATTTAAATCCTTCCAGGCCAGGCTTCCCAGGTTGCTAATTAATTTATCAGTATCAGGGACACAGTCACTGGCCAGGGCACTGCTGTCCTCCTGGGTAGGCACAGCAGATAGAAGATGACCTGCTGAGCAGGACTGAGATCAAGGGGGTTAAGGCCTCCACAGGAGGGAGAGGGGAGCAGGTGTGCAAAACAGAGGCAGCTGAGCCTCAGAGAAGCAGGGCCCTGGAATTCCGCTTACGCTGATGGCTGCCTTACAGCACTTCCAGCTCTGCGAGGAGCACTGGAAGGAGAAAGACCACTCATTTGTGGTCAGTGAGACATTAAGCATAGATCTGAAGATGAATGAGAACAATTAAGTATTTGTCATGCAGATGTTTCTATAATTATGGTGGAAAGGTAGAAGCATATTATGAGGGGCAGGGTTTCGCCTTTGTGGTTGGAGGGAGGTAACAGGAACATACCTGTTTTCAAGAGTTAATTTTTTAAATTGAGCCTTTAACCAGTTGATTGCTGTTTTCTCGGGATGTATGAGAAGGTATTTCAGATGTATGTCACAGAGTTTTGTATAACTTGACATAATAATCTCTTTGCCTCCCTGAAGGCTAGTTATAAAAAGTGTTTATAGCAGTGCTTTGATAGGAAGAAAAAATAAACAGAAAATTTTATTTTAGCTGGTTTTGACAACACTACTTATTGGTGAGTAGACAGACACACGTGCAATCCATGGTGGGAGCTGTGAGATTTGCTTACCTTGGACGCCAGGCTGTTTACAGGGCAGAGCTGACCTTAGAGATTTATAAGCAATGAAACAAGTAAAAGTCAGGCTGGCTTCTGTCCTTGCTATAGTCTGGCAATTATAACTCTGCCAGGAGTCAGTCTTCCCCGGCTCCTTCATGCTGCAGGTATGTGTGCACGCACAAGATACACGTGAGAATCTGACCCCGCTCAAGACTCAACGCTAGTCTGCCATGAAGTCCTAACAGAGAGGACACCCTTATTTGTGTATTTGTTTATTTTTGGTACTAAGCTACATCAGAGCCCCGAACAGGAAGCTGGGGAAAATGGGGCCATACATACCACTGTGCGCCCTGGAAAGGGCCCCAAACTTGGTGGCAAAAGTGAGAATTTAGTCAGAGGAGGACAGAGGAGTCTAGAAAATGATGACACAAGAAGGACACATGATGACAGATGGAGTCATGAAGGTACAGTGGGCATGAGGAGAGCAAGTGGCAAAGGCTGAAATGTGAGGTGACATTAGTTGACAGAAAGTGGACTCAATGTTTAAGAAAAGGAATTTGAATTTATTTTGCATTCCTGAGGAAATAAGGCAAAAGCTGAAAACTCTCAGCCATCATCTTATCTACTGGGTCATCTTGACTATTTTCAACCTCACTCAGCAGGGTGAGGCCATGTCACCGAGTCCCAGGGACTGAAGGCAAGCAGGCATACGTGCCTCCCGACGGAAGACTCCTTTCACCCCCGGGATGGTGACATGTGGAATAACCTTGCATCCCTGTGCTTCTACCAGCCGGCTTGCTGATAGCAGAGCACCTGGTCTAAAATTCTGCATTGCCACTGCGTGGGTCATTACAGTTAGGGCCACTTGTTAAAGTAGTTTGAACAATCCTAAATTGGAAATAAATTTCAGTTCTTTAATCTGGACTGTATTATAATCTGATTTATTTTGGGAAAATGTATCTTTGGTAAAAATCATGAGATCGGGAGGCTCCCAATGGGTAGGTTCAGTCCAGGGCGGAGGCACACAGAGCTGTTTGGATGAATCAACAATACAGAAAAAGGGAAAAGTACTAGTGAGCGGGGTCTCTGCTAAAATGTCATGTTTGAATATACAGAGGTCAGTGGCAAACCTATGGCACGCGTGCCGCAGTCGGCCGTTTGTTTTCACTGAAAGCTCTAAGAAGCTCGACATCACTGACATACCTTATAGTGTCGGCCCATAAATTGCTTTGGTCGTTATACCGAGGGTGGAAATAATGAGATGACACATAGCATGGAGATTCAGTGGCAGGAGGGCCAACACAGAAGCCTGCCGCTATAGTTCGGAGCTGTGCTCTGCGACAGGGCTGGGAGGTGGTGAAGCCTCCGAGCGGGGCGTGGCCACGGTGTGCGCGTGGGTGTGCCTCGACCCTGAGGCCAGGGATGCTGAGACCCCGGCCCTTCCTGGCTCCAGCGGATCCCTTTGCAGCACTGGCCGGGGGCTGCTGTTCCACTCCTCCTCATCTCCCATCGCTCCCCCTGTGCTCCCTGGCTGCCTAGTGGCCGCTTTCCTACACTCCAGGCCAACAGCAGTGCAGCTCAACTGGCAGCTTGACGCCCTTCCCCACTTCAGACTCTACCATTTCCTTTTTAAAGAAAAAGGGGGCACCCTGGCCTAGTTAAGATCAGGGAGGGAGGGATCTAGGCTCAGTGTTAACATCCCCAACCCCGACAGCCAGCCTTAGAGAAGAGTCCCCAGTTTTAGCCCTGCCCTCTCACTGGATCACAGCCATGATAGCTGAGTCTGTCCTGCAGTCCCTCCCCAATCCCAGGCCTGTGCTTGGCCCAGTCACGGGCCTGTAGCTGCTGTATAAGCTGAACTCCCCACACACTTCTCAGGTTAATCTGGGAGGGCTCCCTCCAGGGTGCTGAGCTCCCTGTGCTGCACTACAGGGCCTGTTAAAGACTCACTTTGATGGTTCTATAAACCCACTTGTGATTTATTTCTCAGGTAGCATGCTCCAAAAGTCCTGTGAATCTACTCCGGATTCTTAACCTCAGTAGTGTGAACAGAGTGGTAGTTTCAAAAGAAAGAGTAGTAATAGAGGCTGTAGCACTGAAGAGCTCCAGAGACCAGCAGCCTAAAGAGATCAGCACCAAGGACCAGCACTGGGCAGAGTCGACCTCTGGTGTCCAGCACAGACTGGCACCAGATGATGGCAGCTGGCAGTGGTGGTGGCCAGCAGCTGGCTGTGTCAACTGTTGGCATCTAGCATTATCAGGTGTCATCTGGTGGAATTGGGACTGCTAGAACAGCTGCAATTTGTTGATTTGTGATTTCCATTTGAATAAAGGCAAAGAACCCTTGGCTGGTTGGCAACATTCAGTCTTTTTTGTTTGTTCACTGGCAGCTGAGTGGCCTTCTCCACTAAGCACTGCTTGCCATGATGTACTGACTCACCACAGCCCCAAAGACAGTGGAGCCAAGTGACCAGGGACTGAACCTCTGAAACCATGAGCCACAACAAACCTTTACTCCTTATAAGTTGGCATTCTAAGGTATTTTGTCACAGTGATGGAAAGCTGACCAACACACTTGCCTTAATGACTGCTTTTTAGTGCTTTATTTTAGAAAGCTTATTTGCAGTCTAAAGGCATGGTCTATGTATTTTACTATATTCTTCAAATGGTCTTGAAGTGTTGCCCTGAACTAACATGTATCAGCCTAACAGCTTTCCCCCAAAATGGCATTTAATTCCATCTTGATGTGTTGGTTTGACTTATTATAAAAATAGTCTAAGTTCTTGAAATAGTGATAACATATTTTCAGTTTTCACATGTCATGGGTTTTATTTAGTTCCTCTTTGTCCTTAGGAGAGCATAAAGTGCCAGAGGGAATACATAGCTTTCTGAGTTTTTTCTCTTGGCTTTCTTAGCTAATCTACTGCCCAGGATGCAAGGCCATTTTACCTGATTTAAAATTGTTAGAGTGCAAAACTTCATAATCCAAAGGAGCATGATGCTAAATTTAAACTGGGAAAGCACTTTACTATCAGAGCGAGGTTTTATTTTGTTCTCTTAGTAATAATAGACAGTGACATGTCTTTGCCACTAGCTGATTTTTGTGTGTTACTTTTCTTGCCAGCTGCTACAGGGTTGTGTGTTGATCCTAATGGATGGTTAATTTTGTTAATTATATTTCTATGAATGCTCTTGACTCCTGCTTTGTGGAGAGGGGCTGGGATGCAGATTTTTCTTGTATTTTTAGCTATTTGTCAAACTGAATAGTTTTGATTGATTGATTGATATGGAAATCTACTTGCATATATGCTTTGTTCACTTGGTGTTCTGTGTGTTTATAAGCATAATTATGAATATATGCATATATATAGGAATGCATCTTTGGGGCTAATGTCTTAAATCAACAAATTATTGAAGGTGATAAAAATAACTGAAGAGCTATTGAACATTTTGTGACAGTTGCAATGTTAAGTAGACTACATGTGATGGAAGTTAGTCTTCAAAATAAGTCTGATAATTTAACTTTATTGGTGTGGATGCTAAGATTCATTGATATTGAAACCTATGAAGGCCATATACTATTAGCTTGTAGAGCCAGAAATGAATCTAAAGCCCATGTTTGAAACACACCTCAATGACTCTCTCTCTTTTTCTCTCCTTCCTCCATTTCCTGTCCCTCCTTATTTTCTGAGAAACCAACACAGGCCCTTGCTTATGCTGTGCAAACACTTCCACTGAGCTACACCCTATCCCCCTCAAAAACCCTTCTTAAATTGTTTTTACAAAGCTTATAAGATTGATTATAGTTGATCAATCAAAGAAAATGTACTGTCATTTCCAAAGTTGTAGGTGATTTGATTTTCATCAACTGTTGTACCAAGGAGCAAAGCTTTGGTAGCACTTCTCTGTACAGATCTCTATTAGTTTTAGGAAAAATAGCTGTAATTGCAATTGTAATTTAAAGCTATAGTCTTAGTTTCCTCAATTTTTACATATTGGTTGATATTTTGTTTATGTATATTACTTGTTTGCATTTTATCTATAAGACATTTGCAAAGATTGGGACATTGCATATGAGAAAAAAATATAACAGGTGAATGTTTACAGTCAATTTAACTGTTAGATTGAAGATTATCATTTGAGTTTTAAGACCTTCAAGAGAAAGGTCTTTTATTTTCTCAAAGTAAAGCTATTACGGTGTAATACTCAGTATGTGAGGGTAATTAATAGAAGAATATCTCAAAGTAATCCCCAATTCCTATCTCTACTCCTGACTGAGTCTGGAAATACAGAAAAATAATGGGATATTGTCTCTACCCTTCCAAATGGAATATAAAAATACCACTGCCAGAAAGTGTTCTCAAAAAAGGAGAGAAGCCATGTTTTTATACAGGCATTAAAATAAGCATTTTCAATTTTGATGTTGAATTTAATATTCTCAAAATTGTAAAGGTGTCATTGCTCATTATAGGGACACATACATTTCCTTTTTCCTTTCTAAATTCTTCTTAGTGCACGTTTGCAATCCGTGATGATCACATTCACGGAGGTGAGCTGGCACGTGGACATAACACATCTCAATTATTTTTCATCCACGTCCCATCTTCTCCTTCCACCCTGCCTTCATATCTCCATACCCTTCCCTTTTGCAAAATGTCTATCTCCCCATTTCCTATTATTTATCTTTTATTTTGTTCTTTAATTAATTAATTAATTATTGTTTTGAGTTTCTCATGCAAGAGAAAGTATGTGATATTTAAGCTTGTGCATCTGATTTATTTTACTTAATTTTATAGTCTAGAGGTGCATTCATTTTCCTACAAATCCTCAAGTTTATCCTCCTTCATGCTAGATTAGGACTATATTGTATATAAATACATTTTCTTTATCAGCTAATCTCTTGATGGACATACAGCCCAGTTCCAAGACTACCATGAGTTGTGCTGCTATAGACATGGATATCATTGTAATAGCATGTATGTATGTAACATGCATGCATGTTTCAGTGTAATATGATGTCTCGAACTTTTTTGAAAAGATACCCAGAAGAGGAATAACTGGGTCAAATGGAGTTTCTAGTTTTAGTTTTTTGAGGAATCTCCATACCGATCTCCATAGTGGTTGTACGAGTTTTCATTCCCATCAACAACATAGAATTGTTCCTTTTTCCCTGCAGCATTTGTTACCAGTTGTTTCCTTCATGATATTCTTTCTGAAGTAAGAGCATCTTAGTGTTGTCTTAATTTCCATTTCTCTAATGGCCAGAGATGTTGAACGTTTTTCATGCATCCATTGACCAGTTATACATCTGAGAATCATCTGTTCAATTTTGATTGGATCTTTTATTTAGAGGGTTAAAATATTTTTGAGTTCTATGTATATTCTAGATATCAGTCCTCTGTCCAAGGTATAGGAGGCCAAAATGTTTCCCTATCCTGTAGATTGTCTCTTTACTTTGTTGGTTGTATCCTTCACTGGGGTGCAGCTTTTTAATTTGATATAATCTCATTTATTGATTTGTGATGATATTTCTTGTTCAATTGACACACTGCTCAGAGAACCCTTGCTTATGGCTATATCTTCTAGAGTTTCACTTATTTTATCTTCCAAGAGATTGTGTTTTTGTTTTATTATTTAAATACTTTTATTAATTTGGATTTTAGTTCTGTACACAGTACAAGATATGGGTCTAGAGTCAGTCTTCTGCATGGTTTCCCAGCACCATTTATTTGCTAACCAGGCTCTCTTTCCTCTAGCATATGTTTTAGGCCCCTTTGTCAAAGATTAGATGGTTGAATGTGCCTGAGGTTTTTCTCTGCATCCTCTATTCCGTTCCATTGACCCACAGGTCTGCTTTTGTGCCATTACCATGCTGTTTTTAAAATGACTTTAGTTTTGAAATATAATTTAAGGTCTGGGATTGTGATGCCTCTTGTTTTGCTATTGGCACCCAGGATTGCTCTTAATGGTCCAGATATCTTTTGCTTCCATATGAATTTCAGGAATGTTTCTGTTTGTTTGTTGTTTGCTTTTTGAGACAAGGTCTTGTTGTGTAGTTCAGGCTGGTCTTGAACTCACTGTGCAGCCCAGGCTGGCCTCAAACTCAGAGCACTCCTCCGCCTCAGCCTCCCGAGTGCTCTGACTAGGGCATGCACCACCGTGCCCGGCCTCAGAATTGTTTTCTCTAGTTCTATGAGGAATGCTATTGGTATTTTTATTGGGATTGGGTTAAATCTTTATGTCAGTTTTGCAAGTATGGCCATTTTGACAATATTGGTTTTATCTATCCAGGAACAAGGGATACCTTTCCGTTTCTTGATGTCCTCTTCAATCTTCTTTTATAAAGCAATTAATTTTTGTTGTAGAGGTCTTTCACTTTTTTGGTTAGATTAATTCATAAGTATTCTAGTTTTCTTGATGACATTAGGATTCTTTTCTTAATTTCTCTCAGATTGGCCTCGAACTCACTATGTAGCCCAGGCTGGCCTCGAACTCACAGCAATCCTCCTGCCTCAGCCTCCCTACTGCTGGGATTACAGGTATGCATCACACACCTTCATTCAGGGTTTTTTAAAACAAAATCATGAATGGATGTTGGATTTTGTCAAAGGCTTTTCTACACCTCTTGAGAGGATGGCATTTTTGTCCCTGCTTCTGATGATATAATGCATTACATTTCTTGACTTATGCGTGCTGAGCCATCCTTGCATCCCTGGGATGAAGCCTGCTTGGTGGTGATAAGTGATGTTTTTCATGATTTGTTGAATTCTGTTTGCTAGTGCCTTCTTTTTAAAAATTTTCTTTTAATTAATTTTATCGGTACATTTTAGATATACCCAGTAACATTCATCATATGGAATTTGTACTTGTACATAATATATCTTGATTCTTCTTTTTTCCCCTTTCCTTACCCTCTCTTCAACCCCTCTTCCCCTTCTTATTTATAAAAGACTTGTTTCCATTTTTCCATCTGTTCTTGTTTTTTGCTTTTCCCTTTCTTTCTTTCCCCCATCCCCACCCTAGATGTGGTTTCCTATACAGTAGAGTATTACTCTGCCATAAACAAGGATAAACTTGAGACATTTCTAGCTAAATGGATGCACCTTGAGATCATACTCTTAAGGGAAATAAATTGGATACATATGTTCAACTATCACATGGTTTCTCTGGTGTGAGAAACCAAAAGTATAAATAAGGACCAAAATGTATAGTAGATATTGTGAAATAGGTAGAAAGTATTCAAATGGAAAGGGGAGCCAGTGCCTTCCTGAGGGTCTTTGTTCCTACATTTACTAAGTAGATTGGCCTGTAGTTCTTTTATTTGGTCCTTATCTAGTTTGGGAATTACGATAAAGCTAGCTTTCAGAAATAACTTTGACAGTACTCTTTCCCTTTCAGTTTCATTAAAGAATTTGAGGAATATTGGCATCAGATCTTTCCTGGAGTTCTTGTAGAAATTAGTAGTGAATCCATTGGTTCCTGGCCTTTTCTTAGCTGGTAGTTTTAAAAATTACTGTTTCACTTTCTTTGCTTGTTATTATTCAGTGTTTTTATATCTTCTTTTGATCATTGATTTAGGATTCTATCCATTTCTCCTGGATTCTCCAGTTTATTGGAGTAGAGGTTTTTGAAGAGTTACTAATAATATTCTGAATTTCAGTGTGGTCTGTTGTGATTTTGCCTTTCTATTTCTAACTACATTCTTGTGGGTCCTTTCTCTTATCAGTAAGATTATCTAGTGGTTTATTAACCTTATTATTTTGTCAAAGATCCAACTCCTGATTTCATGATCTTCTGTGTTTTTTTAGTCTGTTTCATTTATTTCTTCTCTGATGGTTATAACTTTCTCTCTTGTACCAGCTTTGGATTTGGGTTGTTCTTGTTTTTCTTGAACTTTGAGGTACATCAGCAGGTTACTTATTTGGGCTTTCTTTGTTTTTCTGATATGTGAATTCACAGGTGCACACTTCTCCTGAGGACTGCTTTCATTGCTTTCCATAGGTTCTGGTATCTTGTACTGACATTATAGTTTAATTTTAAGAATTATACAATTTCTTCCTTGTTTTTTTTCTGTGATCCCTTAATTATTCAGGAGTCTATTATTTAATTTCCATGTGTTTGTATCATTTCTGTTGTTTCTTTTGCCATTAATTTGTAGATTCAATGTGCTATTATCTAACACTCTGCATGATGGGATAATTTTGATTCTTTTGTATTTACTTATACATGTATTAAAGTTTAGGATGTGGTCTATTTTGGAGAAAGTTCCCTATGTTACTGACAAGAATTTGTTTTCTGTAGATGTCTAGTAATTCCATTTGTTCAAGAGTATGGTGCAACTCTGATGTTTGTTGACTTTTTGTCCAGTTTATGTATTTGTGATGCTGTGTTACTGAGATTTCCCACTATAATTGTGTTGATATCAATCTGATATTTTATGTCCAGTAGTGTTTATTTTATGAAGTTGAGTGCACCAGTGTTCAGTGTGTATGTTTCCAATTGTTATCTCTCTGTTGAATTGTATCCTTCACCAATATGTAGGGATTTTCTTTGTCTCTTCTTAATAGTTTTGGCTTGAAGTCTACTTTGCTTGAAAATAGGTTAACTACTCCTGTTTGGTTTTAGGCTCTTGTTGCGTGGATTATTATCTTATATCCTTTGATTTTAAGTTATTAATTTCCTTTCAGATTAAATGTGCTTCTTTTATACAGCATACCATCGGGTTTTGATCTATTTTGCTAATCTGTGAATTCTGATTTGGGAACTGAGAACATTCACATTGAAAGTTATTATTGAAAGATGTGACATTGTCATTACATCATTGATTGATTCCATTTCCTCCTTCTGCTTATTAATTTAAAGAGATTGTGTTTGTCAGTTTCTTGTTGCTGTGACAAAATACCTGACACCTACAGTTTAAGGAGGGTAAATTTATTTGGGCTCATTCTCTTTTGTGGCTGTAGTCCATGGTCGGCTGGCTCCAGGGAGGAAAGGCATGGAGAAAGGGTCTGGTGGAGGAGAGCTGCTCACATCATGGTGGCCGGGAAGCAGTGAGAAGAAGGAGGAGCAGGGGAGAGAGATGCACCCTCCCAGCGCATTTCTCAGTGGTTCTCTTCTGCCAAGACCACACTTCCTCAATGGTCGTTCAGTTCTGAACTCTTCAGTGAATTAATGTCCTCATGTATATAGAACTCTCATGACCCAATCATTTTTCATACTTATGGGAATTTTGGGGGCCATTTTAGATCCAAACCATATGAGAGATTTTTTGACATCATATAATAGCAAAATTTGACTCTAACATTTTTGCTTTTGACACTACGTCATGACCTCTTCCATGGATTATATAAAAATGAGTATTTGTTAGTATTTGTTGTTTTCAACATACTCTATTAGAAGTACCCTACTTTGCTTATTAGTCATGCCTGTTGCATTAAAGAGCCATGCACTAATTTTTATCAGCTTGATATACTTTCCCTTCCATGGCTTCCAAGTCTAGATTCACAGTGCAATCATTAAATAATAATAGTGATTCCAATATATATTTTCTCTGTGAAGGATGAATAAGTCATCCAACAGGAGTAAACACCGGGATTGCCTCTACAGAACAGTGTTTTCTAAATTTGGATGAGGTACAACAGTTTTCCTTTTCCTTTATCACCTGTGTTTGATGACAAAATCCTTCTTTATCTCTGAAGCTGAAAGCTAGTTTCTCTACCACTATTGGGTATCATACAGCCAAAACATTCTTTGAATGTTGATGTGAATTCTACTGAACTTCCTTCCTTACAAACTGAAGATGTCATTCAAATAATACTGAAAATAAGCCCAGGACAGTCATATACTTCTGTTAGTCAAAAATCAAATGAAGTTGAGTATGGAGGTGCACAATTACAGTCCTAGCACTCTGCAAGGCTGAGGCAGAAGGGTCACAAATTTGAGCTCAGCCTGGGTAATTCAGTGATTTAGCAAGATCATGTCTTAAAATGAAAAATGAAAAGGGCCTGGGGATGTAGGTGAGTGCAAAGACCCTGGGTTCAATCTTGTGCAAATGAAAAATAAATCAAAGTTGTGTGAGAAAAATGGAGGATGGAGAATTATACTTGATGTTAGCAAAGAAAGTACCAAAGCTTAGAAGCTCTGGGTCTCCTTAGATTGAATTACTTTAATCATCAGCTTCTGCAAACTGGAATTTCCTACTACACACAGTTCTTTGCTGACAACATACTCAAAAATTATGCTAGGAGCAGAGCCTCCTTTAAAGCTGGCAATTTAATTTCTCATCCAAAGTTGACAAGTTCTATAGAAAATGTGATACTCATGCTTGTCAAAAAGCTTGCTTCTTGGCTGGACAAAAGGAAATTCTCATGAACAATGAAGATCAAGATAACATTGAAGAAACTCTTTCTTAGAGCAGGTTAATAAAGTCTGACTTTGAAATATTCTATAATAAAATGTTATGTGCACCAATTTCCCCCATATTTAAACGAAAACAGAAAAATAATTGGTTCCACAACTGACATATTTTTATTTCAATTGATCTAATACACAGAATGAATGTTACATTGAAAGTAGAATAAGATTTATTAGACTGAATCTCTAAAACAGAGATCATTATTTACCCTAAATCTCATTATTATCTCCACACCACTGAAAACAAACTACACCACCTGGCAAAAGAAAACAATGATATCTAGTGGTGAAGAACCCATGAACTTCTTCTGTATTACCTATGTTATCTTGGCCAAATTTGTTTTAATATCTTTATGTCTCAGTTTCCTTATCTGACAGCAGGAATAACACTAGGAATATTGTGTATTGTGTTAGTCAGGGTTTTGTTACTATAATCACCACTCTGAGATAATCAACGTAGAAACAGTAAAGGTTTATTTAGTTCACAGTTTTGGTGGTTCAGTCCAGAATGTACTGGCTGTGTTGCTTTTGGCCCATGGCAAGGCAGTATGGCAGGAAATGTGTGGCAGAGCAGACCTGCTCACCTCATATCCAGGAAGCTAAAGAGAGGAAGATAAAGAGACCTGGACCCCACAGTCATCCTCAGTCATGCCCCCAACTGACCTGCAGACTTCCCTCAAGGACCAGCCCTTCACATGTCTGCCATTTTCCAATACTGTCGCACTGGGAACCAAACCTTTACCAGATGTGCCCATGAGGAGACCCTAAGATTGAAAGTATGGCATGATTTTTCTATCAATTAATACTAAAATATGTTTAGAATAGTGATGGTCCCCTGGGGGACTGCTAAAATATCTTGTCCTACTCCCTTATAGGTCCACGGCTAAAGCTCTCATAGTGAAATAACAAGAGGAACGCATACCAATTTATTTAATACAAGTTGTGTATGACCTGGAGCCTTCACAAAGAGGTGAAGATGTGAAACTCAACCCGAGTGGCTTTTACGGCAGGTGTGGGGAACAGTGGAGTGGGGCGATGTGCCAGGGTAAAAGGTATCTGAGCTAGTAGTAAATCAGGGCTTCCTGAGTTACTATTTCTGAGTTACTTTGGCCTCAGCCATAAGGCCGCTCTGTCCTCCAGCAAAAGGGAGGCACCTCACACGTGACGGTTTGCTGACTGATTTCAGGGGAAGTTCAGAGGATCTTTCCTGTGCTGCAGGACTTACTCTTGGGTAGAAGGACTGGGAAGGACTGAGAGGCCGTTTCCGCTGTTTTCTCAAATTCCTTCTGGACCCCAAGTACTGTGATTTGGGGTAGGATGTCCTACACCCCATCCATCAGCACACAGGAAATGTGCCACCAAATGTTAGATTTACAGTTCATTGCCTCTCCTTCTCTAACAAGAAGAAATGTATCTGTGGCTTTAGCTTCTGTATCAACATCATTTTCCAGAAATGAATGGTGATAAGACACTGGATAGGAAGGTGTTTTTGTGCTTAATTTTTGTCACCTTATTGACTCTGCTTCAGTGCTTTCCTTACCTCCAGGCCTCCCTGGCCTCTATTTCTGTATGAAGGTGATTACTACTCTGTCAGACACCTGTTCAATAAATCTCGTGTGTGTGTGTGTGTGTGTGTGTGTGTGTGTGTGTTGCAGTACTGGGGACTGACTCCAGAGGCACTCTACCAATGAGCTATATTCCCAGACCTTTATTATTTACTTTTAAATTTTGAGACAGACTCTTACTGAGTTGCCCAAGTTAACCTCAAACTAGCAATCCTCCTGCCTCAGCCTCTGGAATCACTAGGATTACCGGTGTGTGTTACGATGCCTGGCATCCTGTGGCTTTTTCACTGCTTCACTTATTTGCTTTCTTAAAGATTAATATGTGTTTCCTATGGCTGGTATGAGGCAGTATCACAAACTTGGCAGCTAGAACACAGAAATTGATTCTCTCCCTGTCCTGGAGGGCAGAAGAGTGCAATCAAGACGGGATTGGGACCCACTTGCTTGGGGCTCTGGGGACAGAGCTTTCCTTGCTTGCCCATCTTTCCATGGCTGCTGGGCTGCCATTGTGTCCCCAGCCTCAAGGCCAGGGTCCTGATACCTCTCTCTGCTGTCTTCTTAGCAGCTGCTCTTCTACCTGTGTCTCCCTCTGCTTTTTTCTTGCGATACTTTTCATCAGATTGAGCCCCCTTAACCCAGGATATACTCCCCAAATCAAGACCCTGAATTTAATCATTCTTCCAAAGTTCCCCTTCCCTTATAGGGCAAGACCTACAGACTCCAGAGATCATTCTTGATGCTCATTACTTGGGCTACTGCATAAGTGATCTCTTCTTCTATTTCTAAATTCTTATTTTTCTAATGGCCCCAATACCATTACAAATATGATTATGTATGACTGCATGTGTAGTCATCTATTATCTGAAAAGAGAAAGATGTCTTTTTTATGTTTGTTTATTGTTTTATTATCTGTAGTAAAAATTCAGAGACTAACCCTCTATTAACATTTGTTTAATTTAATTTATTTTATACTTATCAATATTACTTATAGTAATTGATATTGACAACAGTATGATTTCTCATTTGTCAGTGCTTGCTAAATTTGTGTTATTATTTTCAGTGGGAGTCACCAAATTAAGACTAGGTCCTTACAGTAAATCACAGCCTATTTGGGGAGATAAACTCAAAGAAATAACTACAAACAAATGTGACAACGCAAAATATCCAAAGTAAAAACCCCAAAGAGGTGCTCATTTAACCCTAAGAAGGTTAATGTTGTTTCTCTTCCAGAGCTTGTATTTATTTAGTATATTTCTGATTACTGCTATAATTTTGAGTGACAGACTTTGAATATTATTAATCTGAATATGTATAACATATAATCAACTTTGAAAAATTTAGTGACTATGATCTTACCTCTTTGAGATATGCAGAACAAAGGCCTCTTTGCTTTATTTTGTTTTAAAATATAATTATCCTGGCTACATTTTTTGGCTGAAATGATAGGCAAACATCTTATATTTTGGTTTATTGACTCATCTTTCCTCAAATTTAAAAAATAATTATGTCTTCAAAGGAGAGTGGGATTGTCTTCAAATTTCTGCTCAATCTCTGCTACCCTCCCTCAAATGACATGAAATCACTTTGATCCCTTTTACCACAATTACTAGTAACAGTCCCTCTGATGTGGAGAAATTGCAGTGACTACTTCCCTGATGATGAGCCCTGGAGAATTCTGTTGTCCTGTAATCTAAAAGACATCTAAATTCAGCCCAGATAGGCTGCATGGTTATGAAATTTCACTCTAGTTACCTTTCCATTTTCATATATGATCCTTTTATCTCCCATAATTTATTCACAAATATGTTAACAACAAAGGTAACTTTTCAATTTATGGCTTTCAATCTTAAAAGAATCATTACATCTTCACTTTTACTGGGTATTATGATACCTCTTTTCTCTTAAAGAGATCTGCATTCCT
This sequence comes from Heterocephalus glaber, assembly GCF_000247695.1. The sequence continues at coordinate 2,767,104 of NW_004624848.1, read as the reverse complement.
TGTTTTTTAATGTAAAGTTCTTACGTGGATCTAGATAAACATAAAAGTGATCCTGTTTTAAGTAATTTTTTAACATCCGTAAAGGTACTTGAAATATAAGGTGGAGTTTTCATCATCCCACCACTTTAAATAGTTTACATTCATGAAAGGCCCTAACTACCACCTGACACATGAGGTATTTTAGGCAATGCTGGAAGAAATTGTGTTGCTCGGTTAAAGGATGGAATGCTAAGGCTCAGAGAAGTAAAGAGGCGACCACTTCCAGGTCCAACAGCTAGGCAATGGCAATAATAAAAATAGGAATGCTATTTCTTTTCATTATTTCATTTGGCCACCTTTTACACAGAGGAGGCATGGAAAAAGATAATGTCTCTTCTCAGAGCACAGCAGTGTAGGTGAGGGGCACTGGGTCATTCGGTAAATAAAGGTAAAAGTTCATCTGCAATATGTTCTGTGAAGAAAGCAGACTGCCAGTTTGTGTTCCGGGACCCAGTGTTGGGGGCTCTGATGGAGGATGGTGAAGGTGCTCAAGGCAGGGGCGTGGTAGGGACCAGAACTTGTCCCTGCAAATGTTCGAATGCTGGTATTTAGGGGTGGGCCTCTCAGAGTGATGAGCTGGAGAGAAAACCATGATGGAGCCCTGCCGATTGGAGTTCTGCCTGTGCAGGAGAGACCCCGGAGCACCCGCTCTGGCTCTGTCTGGCTCTCTTTCTCCTGCACACGAAGAAGAGGTCATCTTGGCAAGCACCCAGCGAGATGGTAGTTGACTCTGTGTCAGGAGGAGGCCCTAGCCGGGAGCTGACCACCCAGGCACCTCGATCTCCAGCTTTCAGCCTCCAGAACTGTGAAACAATACGTTCCAGTTGTTCACTTCCCCCAGGCTGGGGTATTTTGTTTTAGTAGCCCAAGCAGACCACGACAGGCAGGCACAAATCTTCTGTCAATGTGCCCGGACCTGTTTCAAGAGAAAGAAGCCCAGTGCCTTTCAGGAGGCGGGGTAGACTGAGGCTGGGGTCCCCGTGGGGCAGCCCACTCAGGAGCCACGTCAGGAGCGAACTCTGGTGACCACCAGCTCTTCAGTCAGCAAGGGGCTCTGGACCTGCATCCCTGGGCTGCTACTTTGCCCACTCTGCGGGCCTTTCAGCCAGCCTTCAGGCATCCCACTCTGTCCTGGCTCCAGGTCTTGTCAGGAAGCACTCCCCGCAGAGTCCTGAGCTTCTCCCAGCAAATTCCACCAATGCCCCTGCACCTGCCGGACAGCCCAGCCCTGGGCAGATGACCGCTCACTGTCCTTCCCCTGCAGGGCCGTGAGGACGCTCTGCACCCTGCTCATCTTTGGTTTGTCTCAGTGACTGGCGCCGGGCTGTACAGCTCTGCTGTCCCCCAGTCAACCACAGGCCACTTGTGGAAGAATCCCAAGTGGCTCTTGCTGCCCTGGCTCCCGGGACCTGGACCAGGAGAATGGATGGAAGCTTAGGTTCAAGTAGCAATAGTTCCGGAGTTCTGTGGAAATCTTTGAATGTGGTTATAAGATCAAAATGAGTTGAATTTTGATAAAAGTTTTCTAGGTCAAAAAGCCTTCCCTACTCCATTATACTAGGTTTTAAAAGTGTAATTTATTTCTCAACTGTGCATAAGGGAATATGTTCATTGTGTTTGTAGAAATTAGAGAAAAGATTGCCAGAAAAAACTTCCTTTCCTTTTTCATTAGGTGGTTAAAATACAGTATTAAAGGCTTCCAGAGATGGATGGACTTTTGTTATTTGGCATCAACTGAGGCAAGATTTAAAATACAACTGAAGGGTGGATGACAGCTGCTAGAAAGTGTAGAGGGGAAGTAAATTTTAATGGGAAGGATCCATAAATGAAAAGTTTTAGGCAACACTAAAAATATGCTTTTCTTGACATAAGTTCCAAAATTAATGAATCCAATGCTTCCTTTGGAATATGTATAACAATACGGATTTAAATAATACATTTCTCAGTTCTTTTAAGTGACCACTTTATGAAAGCTGTTTTAACTTCCTCTTGGAAACCTTTGCTTCTCTTCTGAGCAATAAAATCTCAATTATCGGATGCTGGCTGAATTGATTCCGAGAAGTCTCACTGGCAAAGGCGATGAGGCGAGTTGTGGTTATGCGAGCTCCATGCCTCTCTTATTTATCACCCCTGAAGACCTCAAGTTCTTTAACCATCCCGATCCTTGTGTTCCTTGAGTAACACAGGATCAATTGAAGCTGATGCAGAGGTTGAGGATTAAACCCAGAATATCTGTTTCCAAGTAGGTGAGCCAAAGCCTCAGATTTATGACTGGCATGAACTGTGGTGGAAGATTCAGCTGCAGAGCCCAGGGCTCACCTTTCTCACGCCCTCTCTGCAAGTCTTTATGAAGCTACCCTTTCATCAGCATTCTTCAATCTTATTTCTCCATTCTCTCAGAAGTGCTTTAGTTCCATCCCATGGGTACCAAGGTTTTCTTCTGGATGTTCCCCATGTTCTCCAGCATGCTAGATTTATTCAATTGCATCCAAGTCTGAGAATGAGCCGTGAGTGTTCCCAATTAATTTCTCAGTGTTCCCTCTAGCTGTGGTTTGGAAGCAAACACAAGGTTCACTGCCTTCCCTTTTTAGTACTGTAGAAATGTTTCAGCTAGAGACTGTCTTATAATCGCTATTGTATTGCTTTTACAGAACTCTTCTGATATTGTTTTATATGGAAGTAAATTAAAAATATATTTTCTCCATATTTTTTTTTTTTTTTTTGGTACCAGTGATTGAATTCAGGACCTTGGGCTTGTGAGGCAGGTGGCAGCACCACTGAGCTAAATCCCCAGTCCCCATATGGATTTTTCATCTTCTGAAAGCTTATCAGTCTACTGTTCCAACGTTAACTATTACAATGCTTTAAATTTACTCCTGGTGATTTACATTTTTCATTTAAAAAATGTCTTAGTGGGGATTCAGACATTCTGCCTACTGAGTATAACTCACATAGGGCCTCTGCCCCTCTCTCTCTCTCTCTCTCTGCTTATTTAAGGAATCATTTCCTATTTACCTGTGCTCCTGATACTCAGTTTTGACCCTAGCCTTCCATCTCCCCAATTTTCCACTCTATCCTCCAAATTACTGTTAAGGTTTTTCTTCTTAAACATTAACATAGGCCACACCTTGTGCTATGGCTTATTTCTAGATGTACCCTCAAGTCCTCATGCGCTCATAATTGGGGTTTTGTGGAGGTGCTTGGATTATGGGTGTCTGATACTGGATTGGTTTACTGGTGAGTTTATAGTTGGGAGGTGAAACCTCGTGGGAAGATGTAGGTCACGGGGGATGTGGCCTGGAAGGTTACATCTTCCTCCCTCCTCTGTGAGCTCTCTCTGTCTGTCTCTCTCTCTGTTCCTGCACCATGTCATGAATAGTTTCTCCACTGTGATGCCCCTCTGCCATGTTGCCCTGGCTTGGAGCCAGCTGACTATGGACTGAAACCTCTCTACACACTGTGACCCAAATACAAGGGTACAGTGAACCCTTGACTTACAAACTCAATTTGTTCCTGAGGGCTGGTTGTAACTCAAGTTGGCCAATTGAAGGCTCAGGCTCCCCTACACAGCCTTCAAAGTCTCTCCCATATACAGGAAGATCTCAGTGTCCTCAGAGACATTGGCCCAGGATTTCTCAACTAACCCCACACAGGAATGGATGCTGTAATGTTCTTCCAGAACTCTTTAAGGTTACATCTGTACCTGAGACCATCTGGAAGCACAAGCAGCCAGCATTTATGTCATAACTCAAGACATTGGTTGTAAGTTAAAACTAAATTTCCTGTCATGACCCAAGGTGTTCCTACGTCAGTCCAGCTGTAACTCAAGGGTCCATTCAGACTTTCCTTTGTTTAGGATGTGAGTGTCGGTATTGAGTCTCAGCAATGAGAAAGTGACTAAAACACTTTGTTTGAAATACTTTGACAGTCTCACTTGTTTCAGGATGCAATCAAGGCTCTTTAACACAGCATGCAAATCACTGTGTTCCTTGACAGTTTCCCATCTCTCTGTTCTCATTTTCCTTTCCTTACCACGATTACATGTTTCTCCCACAATGCTGAGTAGAAATGCAATAGAAGTACAATGGGAAAACCAAAGCAAAGGAGGCTTGTAATAAACGTTAAATAGTTGAAACTTCATATAAGGTAGACTGAAACTCTTCATTGAAAAAGTGATGCTTTACTATGGAAGTAAAGGAGATGAGGGAGTAATCATTTAGCTATTGGGAAAAGAGTATTAAAAGCAGAGAAGGACAAATGCAGATGCCCAGGAGGGGGATCCTTGTTGGCATGTGTGGGTGCTTGGCAAATGAGGGTGCAAGGTGGTGATGGAGGATGGATCACATTAGCATCCAGGTCAGAAAAAAGGCTGGGGATTTTACGTGAATAAGGGGTGAGGTAATGAGTGGATTTTGAGCACAAGAACATCACAATTTGCTTTTAACATAATAAGGATAATTGGATCCTGAATTTAAAGGAGGAGAGTTTATTTGGCTCATGGTTTCAGAAGGTTCAGTCCAGCATGGTCGTCTGGCTCCAAGGCAGAACCAGTAGGGTAGAAGTGCAGAGTGGAGGACAGGTATTCATCCTATGCCAGCTATGGAAGCAAAGAGAGAAGGAAGAGCTGGGGACAAGAATGCACCCTTCCTGGTCACACCCACAGTGACCCACATCTTCTGATCAGGCTCCACCTCCTGACAGCACATTCAGGTATGACCTCATCAATCGATCAACCTACTGATGAGAATAGTGTCTCCACAATCCAGTCATCTTCCAAAAGCCCCACTCTGGCCCATGAGACTTTTGGGGAACATTTTAGATCTTCACTATAACAGTCAGGCAGGCTGGATGCTATGCTGCCATCTTGGATTTCCATTCCTTCATGGATACTCCCATTTCAGGTTCATCCTACCTTCATCTAACTGATTAATTAGCTTTGCAGTCACAACTTTTATCACTCTGCTCCACTCTTCATTCCTACTGACATTCTTTAGAAAAAAGCTCTGATCAGCTTTCATATCTATAGCCAAAGACAACTTTTAGAAAGCAGATGGTGATATTCAGTTATGTTACTATAATTACATTCTTCTTCCACTACGAACTGGCCACCCACGAACAGAAGTGTAGTTTCTTAAACAGTGGAAGATTCAAAGCAGTCTGTTAAAATATTTTTAATAGAAAATCATATGTTCTTTTTCCTGGAAAATTCTGTTTGATTTAAGGACAAAGGACTATATAATTTTGTGATCTACTACCTAGAATTTACGCACTTCTTTAGGAATTTATCTTTCTACGAAATTATCAGTTCTGAATTTGGAATTAAAGGAAGTAAACTGAGAATAAATATTATAACTGGAAGAATCAAAACGGTTTATAAAAGCTTCACTATTTAGAAATGCTATCTTTTCTAAAACTCCTTTTAAAATCTGATGCTTTGTGAAGATTAAGTGAGAGTAGCACCCAAACGCACCGAGAACTGTGCAAATATTGCCCTAAGGTTGTCACTGCGAGCATTAACTTTGTTCAAAACACTCAAGTTTGACGTCACTGGAGATTATTGGAACAGTTGAAGGATTACAGAGTATGGCTTCGGATGTTACTTCTCATTTACCTTGAAACAATGTCAAACATTTCAGGAAATGGCCTCCTAAATAGACTTTTTAACATTTTGAATTAAAAGCATGCAACCTGAGGTTGGACATTGGTTCTGAAATTCCTCTCCCATAACAGTGTTTACTTATTCAAGTATAACTAGAACTCACTTCAAAATGGAAGATATTTAAACTTCATCACAAGTTATAGTTTTCAGTGGTGCTAATTTCCTAATTCTCACTGCTACATTTATAATAATGTCCCTAAATAATAGATTTCTGTCCTAATAAATGTTCAGGGACCTGATGAGATAGAGCCTCATATAAAGCAAAAGTAAAAGAAATAAAGTAAATACAATTATGTTTTAATGGGTGAGGGCCTCAGTCCCTCTCTGTCCAACTTGAATTGTCGTTGCCATTTCAGATATTACAAGCAAATAATGATCACATTTTTGTTGTTTCCAAGGCAATCAACATATTTTAGAAAGTGAAGAAAGTGGAGTCAAAATAAGCTTTTCCTTTTTCTGTTCTAAAATGAGAGAAAGAAGTGCTTGATTGTATGATATTGGAAATTATTCAGTAGAATGAGCAAATTTGGAGAAACAGGAGTCAGAAGAAAGAATCGCTGATGAGGAGGATCTAGTGTACAGATGAAAGAATTAGCTTTAGATTAGAGAGCTTGATGGCGCATGCCTGTAATCAAAGATACATGACAGGCTGAGGCAGGAGGACCTCAAGATAGAGGCCAGCCCAGGAAAGTTAGTACCTTACAGATGTCTCAGAAAACAAAACAAAACAAAACAGACAAAGAGAGCTGCATATATAGTTCAACATTACCTGGCTTCTGTCCAAGTACCAAAACCAAAAAACTAGAACAAACAAAAAAGAACACAGATGTTTACTGAGGACAGAGTCCATGGATACAAATGCTGCTAAGTTTGAGATACAAACGGGGAACTGGACATTCTTTTCTGGTACTTTTAACTTCTCGGTTATCGAGAAAGAAAATTCTCAGCTGAGACTCATAATGGAGGAGGAAGAATTAAAAGTTTGAAGAGGAGACACACAGAGGCATAGAAGAGGTGAGAGAATGGCTGGATGGGAAATATCATGACTGCCAGGAAATTTCAAGCCTTCTTTTGGGATCATAGGCAGTAAGCTGGGCTTTGAGTTTTTCAGCAACAATGTACTACCTGTCTGGTGCAACTGCAGCATAGATAAGGTGGGGTTAATTAGTGCTAATTAGTTAATAATTGCCAAGTAGAGAAAAGAGAGGTAATAATCATTGCATATGAGTGATCACAGTGATATTGGAATTTAAGTGAGATTAGGAGATAAAAGAAAACAAAGAAATTGAAAATGATCCTACCCCTAGGGTGGGACATATCAATGGGTTTAGGGGGTTACTGAAGTCAGAAAAGTGATGGAAAGCACAGAAAGGAAAGAAGGTGGTGGTCCAAGAGATAATGGGACTCAAAACTACAGGATTGTATTAGTAATGGCACTTAGAGAAAAACTCCTTGGAACTAGAGAGGAATTTTAGCAACTGAGAATGCGGGAAACTGGAGTGAGCATCTCTACCTATCTCAGTAGTTATAGATGCAGACAGGATGGGGACCTAGGAACAAACATGTGGGACACTGGGCTTAGAATAGGGTTTCCAAAGATGATGCACCCGTAAGGGATGAGATTAAAAACTGGAGTGTTGTTCAGAGAAGGGAGGAAGGTGGTCTTAATGCTCTAGGGAGGAGCTAGTGGAACACTAACCTCACCTCTAGGTTTGCTGTAAAAGAGCTATAGGGGAAGAAACTACTCAGACCTCAGGTCTACAGGGAAAGCCGTTTTTCTAATTGAATAAAAATCTAACTGTGATTTTCATTAAGACTGGTAATTCCTCCAAGGTGGAGCAGAGTTAGTGTATGGCTTGTATCTGGATTCCCCTCCCCCCCACACCAAGCCTCATGCAGTCATAGGTGGAGCTTTTCAGAGGTGGCTGGAGGTAGGGTGTCTGATCCTGGGATCAAGAATAGGATGCTAGGATTAAGGATGTGAGTGCTACCTTCCCTAAGGGTAGGTAGCCTAGATAAGATATCAGGGACAGAAAGGGCTTGTCACTTGTCTCTTGTTACTCACTGCTTGCATGCTTTTGCTGCCTTCTTCCTGCTATGAACTAGTTTTCCTCTGAAATGCCCCTATGCCAAGCTATTCTGCTGTGGAGCCAGCTGATTATGGACTGAAACCTCTACAAACTATGAGGTAAATAAACCTTTCTTTTTTAAACTTTGGGTGTTGGATATTTTGTCTCAGCCATGAATTATGCCTTGGCAGAAAGACTGTCTGCATTTTGCTCATGTCCAGGGACTTTGCCGGAGACTGAGAATAAGGATGACAGACTAATTAATCTGGTAAAAGAAATTTCAAGGCAATCTAATGTTGAGGCCATGGCATGGGCTACTACTGGGGGATTTTCATCAGGTATATGTTGAAAATCAAGAGCAAAGAGCCCAGCAGAATGATTTAAACCATTGCCAGAAAGGAAACTCCAGTAAAGCTGTGGTCTGTGAAGATAGATCAGAGAAACTGGCCCAGGAAAGGACTAGCAAAAAAAGCCAAGTATTTCAGAAGAGGACAATAGAAAAGTTGGCTTGGAAGACATCACAAGAACCAGCAGGACTCCACCCTTTCCAGCCTCAAAATTGCAAAAGTGAAAGAAAGACGTTGCTTTGAGAAGGGAGCTCCAGAGCATCATGTTCCAGAATGGCAGTGGCCTGGGAAAGTTGTTCCTTGGGATTTGGTTCATAGACACTGGACACGTACAGCCAAGAGAGAAGGAAGGCTGGCTACTGCTCCAGATGGCCACAGATCTTGACACGCCCCCCACAGTGCTGGTTTTAGGTGCATGCAGAATGCAAGAGTTACAGAGTCAGGAAGGCTTCCACCCAGACTTTAGAAGAAAGACTCTTCAGTGTGCCCCTGAGGGGCAGTGTGTGAAGCTGTGAGTGTGAAGCCAAAGGTTCAGTGGAGTCCCAGAAGTTTGGAGAATGAAGGAACATGGAAAAGTGCAAGAGGGGAGCAGAACCACTGATAGTGCCATAGGGGTGGAGCCACCAAAGCCCTCTGGAGTTCACAACTTGCCACAAACTGCCTTGGATGCTGGTTTTTAGGAGTGTATGGTTAACCATGTAGCTGGAATGATCAAAATGACAAAGTTCAACAAAGCACTTTGCAAAGCAGAGCATTGTATTGCTTGTCAAACTCTCCATCAGTGCAACAAATACCTGAGATGATCAATTCATAAAGATAAAAGGTCTATTTCAGGTTACAGTTTGGGGGGTATTAGTCCAAAATCACTTGGCTTCATTGCTTTGAACCTGGGGCAAGGCAGTGTGTCATGACAGAAATGTATGTCAGAGCAAAAGCACTCACCTCATGGCCTGGCAGTGAATTAAGAAAAGAAAACTTCTGGGGTCCCCAGTAACCCTTCAATCCATGCCTGCCATGACGTGAGGGTCTCCCACTGGGGAACACCGCTTCAGTTTTCCACTAATGCCTCAAAGTACCCATCTCGGAACCAAGCGTTTATTTAACTCATAGGCCTCGGGGCACATTCCAGACCCAAACTGTGCTAGGTATTTTGAAATTTTTCTAGGTGGTAGGTGGGTGGTAGTGGAGATGAAAATTGATAGAGAAGGATTTTTTTTTTTGTACCAGGGATCGAACTTGGGACCTTGTGCTTGAGAGGCAGGCAGGTGGCAGAACCATTGAGCTAAATCCCCGGCCCCGAGAAGAAATTATTTTAAGATATGTAAAATAACTTAAAAAATTGAACTACAATTTGCCAAATTCTGAGGATATCACTTATAAGGCATCAAATAAAGGAGGGTTTCTGATGACTGCATACAAGGAAACAGAACTAGGAGAAGTCTTCCTAATTTTTAGTCCACAGTACCGTCCTTAAATATTTTCCATGAACTGAATAAATGTTTGTAATTGTTCTATGTCAATGGGAAATACTGAAATATATGTAATTAACAATTTTTTAGTGTCCAGGAAAATTGGACTGAGTTTACCTCTACTCCAATTCTTATATGGTGTCATAGTCTATTTTGCTACTATCACAAAACACTATAAACTGAGTGGCTTATAAATGACAGAAATTTACCTTTCACAGTTCTGGAAGGAAGCTGGAAAGTATAAAGTTAAGGCAGCCGCGAATGTGGTTGGTAGCAGCAGCCTGTTTTCTGGTTACGTGTGGTGACTTTTCCTTCTGTCTTCAAATGGTGAAAGGGGAGATGAGCTCTCTTGGACCCAATTATGAGGGTAAAAATGTCAAAAAGCCCCTTGTGATCACCTTTCAAAAGCTCCCATCTCCTAATGCCATTGCCTTGGATGTTAGGACTTCAATACGTGAACTTCCAAGGGACACCAACATTTAGGTTATGGCAGAGTATCTACAGTAGTAGCCCTTATTGAATGGTACTTTCAATACCATTCAATATTATTAGGAAGGGATGAGAAAATAAATAACAATAACTTGAGTTTGTTTCGGTCTCTCTTTTCTCTTTTTTTATAAATAGAATTGATCAATTATTTAAAAAATAAATGATTTCTGTCCTTATGGATTTTCATGATGTTTTAAGTGTTTGTTTTTAAAAAATGAATATATGGGGTTAGTTGAATAATGGCCTCTCAAATACTCCCCTATCATAATCCCCCAGTGGCTGTGAATTTTACCTTACATGGCAAAAAGTCTTTACAAAGGTGATTAAGTGAAGGATTTCCAAATGGGGAGATTATGTTGGATTATCTTGGTGGACCTGACAGAATCATAGTGATCCTTATAAGAGAGAGCAGGAGAACTGATCAGGAGGGAAGGTGGATTGCAGCGAGGCAAGTGGGATCCAGAGAATGCGGCAGCCTCGGGCACTGCAGGAGGCAGCAAAGACTCCCCTGGATTCCTCAGCAGGCTGCCTTGCCATGACCTGTCCTCTTGCTTGCAGTCCCAGAACACCCATTTCCACTTCTGACCTTCAGATCTTCCAAAGAACAAGTGTGTGCGTTATAGGCAACTAGATTTGTCCAACGTGTCACAAGGAATTAACTTCAAATCGCAAATTATTTTATTAAAAATGAGAAAATCCTATTTCTTAAAAACTGTTTCATACTGAAGTTAAAAATCTTTGGTAAATCTACATGAGCATGTCAATATCTGTTGGCAATTTAACCTACAATTTAATATGCACTGAATAAAAAGATCAAAACGTCAACCTTACTGTTCCTATGAAAATGGCTAAACTATTTACTAAAAAACTTTTTAAAGCAATTTCAATAAAAATAAATTGCATTAATTTAGATAAGTCTTGTCATAAAATTGATGGCTTTCATCATTTAATTTCTCAAATGTATCTTGCATACAACCATCATACCAAGGAAAACCTAAAAGATACTATAACTGACTTCTTATCAAGTCTTTGAGGAGGTGATATCTGCTTAAGCTCAGAAATAACTGTAGTAATCATAAAAGAAAAATGCAAAAATGACTCCTTCAAAATTGAAAAAAATATGTAGGTCAAAAAACTAAAATCAAATAAACACAGAAACAACAAAAAGGAAACTAAAGAATAGGAAACTGTAGGCAACATAGAGTTAATAGTCTTATATATAAAAATCGAGAAGAAAAGCATTCTTAGGAAGGAATTAGACCATGGCTCTTGTGTGTGATAGCACATGCACACTCCACGCCC
>NW_004624848.1:2716182-2741538 GCF_000247695.1 Heterocephalus glaber | reverse complement strand
CTCTCTCTCTCTCTCTCTCTGCACTAAACTTGACTCAACACCGCTTACTTCTTCTGGGGCCTTTGTGGAACAGCTCCTTCTGTTCTTCTAGCTCCCCCAATGTTTTGAATGCTTGTAGAATTAAAGAGGAGTGGATTCTGTGTATGCTTTTTGTCATTTATAATTGTCTGTGTTTAGTCTCTCCTGTAGAGAGCTGGTTCCAAAATTATAAGCTTTTTTCTCAGCCTACCATTTGTGCGTCCATAAATATATGTAAGTGTCAGTTTCCTTGGAAAACCAATTTGTTAGCTCCTGATTTTTTTAAACGAATGGTAGCTTTCTTCATCTAGTTTCCAGGAGAATTTAGTATTTTGGGTAGCTGTTTATCTGAGAGCAGTTCCTCTCTTTTGTCATGGACTTCATTTTAGGAGCCACTGTCTCAGAAGGCATTTCAATGTTCAGGTTGGAGGGAAGAGGACCTGGACCCCGAACCGTGGCCTCTGCGGCTGGTGGTCTAGTGTTTCTCACTGCAGCGTGACAGGCAAGGCAGTAGACTCCTCCAGCAGGGGATTCCACGAGTTGGAAACATGGCAACCCGGCCTTTCTTGTCACTGGCAGAAAAACAAACAGCACCTTCTAGCCCAGTGAGAGCAGAAAGTGCTTTGCAGAAAGAGTGCTCTAATTTGTATTCTTGTTTTAGTTGTAAAACGTGAGTGTAAACCTTTGGACTAACTTGCTGCTTAAAAAATGATCACATTGACCTACACATGGGCTTTTATATGTATTTTAGCATCTTTCTCCCAGACCTTTGTCACAGGCGTTCTAGATATAAGTGCATCCAATTCTGTTATTTTTCTACCCAGACCACCTACAGAGAAGCCAACTTCTGAAAGTTTTATTTTGGCTCACAGTTTAGAGGGGTCAGCCCATTATCAGTTAGTCCAGGTGGTTCGGGCCTGCCGTGGCAAATCGTGGTGAGGAGCACACGGAGGAGCAGAGCTACTCACCTCATGGCTGGGGGGCGAGGCAGAGAGGAAGAAAGAGTCTGGGGCCCCCCGATGCGCTCTGAGTGTCTCCTCCAGGAACCCCAACACCTCCCACCAGACTCACCTCACCCCCTAGAGATTCTGCCCCCTCTCAGCAGCACTAGACCAAGCTGGAGACAAGGCCTTTGTCTCAGGGGGACGTTCAGATTCAAAGCACAGCACGCGGTCACTGCAACTCGCAGGCCCTTGCTTAGCTCGCTGAAACCACGGAAAACAGCTGTCAGCCTCTCCTAGATGCCTCTCCTTCAAGCATTTGAGGGCACTGGTCTTTATTTTCATGCAAAGCCCACTCAAACTGATCGAGCACCCCTAATTTATTTCTCTTATCATTCCCCATAATGGAATTTCTCAAATTGCCACAGCATTCTTCTTGAGAGCAGCCGATGTAGCAGAGTGCTCCCAACAGTTAGTGGAAGTGTCATTTATTTCAAACCAGTGTGTTTGTTAATAAAACCTGAATAGCATTTGCTTTTCTGAGAATTTCTTCATCCCAGTAATTTATTTTAATCCCACAATAGCATATCTGTTAAAATATAATACCTACAGTAACCTAGAGGAAAATGTGTCTTATTCTTTCTCTCAAGCCCTACTCTCAGACCATTTTCCGCTGCTGTAGCTCCTGGGGCCTGACGTTAGGGGGATTTATTCAATCTTGCATTTTCCCCTAATTTCATCCCTTGTGTTTCAGTCAGTCATTTCAAGCTGTGTGCTCAGCGACGGCAGCTCCGCAGTTTACTTCCTCTAATCTAATACAGTCAACTCGCACATCCTTCTGAGGACCAGCAGTGGGAGATCATTACTGCTGATTTCCTCGGGCCTCTGTGGAGGGGAGGACACCACAGGTGCCAGCAAGCATCAGGCAACATGAAAAATATGATTTAATTAGTGAAAATGTTCGAATAAACACAGCGCCTTGCACAGTGTCATCATTGAATCCCTCGATGCCTAAAAATGTAATAAGCATTTTACAGTTTTGAGGCCTTTCTTGTTTTACTTTTATGAGATTTCAGAAGAATTATGATTTCTTGTTATTTTTAAGAGTTTGTCTTGCTGGTCGGATGCCAGGCACTGAGTGGTATACTGTAGAGTCAGCAGACGGCTCTGCCGGGTTCTGACTCATGGCCTAAATTAAGAAATGGCTCCAAATATTGTCTCCAGGGTGAGCTCTGCTCCTGCATCCAAGCTACAAATTAAGAGGCAGATTTTGAAAAAGACACTGGGGCTTGACGAACATGTTCAAGGACAGAAGTGTAAAAAGGCAAGCTGTTGCTGATAGATCCAAACTGAGATGTAAATATTGGCCTACCGGGCCATTTCTCCTTTACAGGGAAAACGTCTACAAAAATAATAACAAAGAAGCATAAACCACAAAATAACCTCTGGGATTCAGCCAGATAGATTCCAAGGGAAGGTTACAGGGTTTGGTTTTGGTTTTTCCCCTTATCTTACTTTAGCATTTAAAAAATGTTTTATTGGCCTGGTTTTAATCATATCAATTCAAGTATCTTTCCTGTAGTCCTGATAGAGTTTCCTCTGCTTTTGTCTGAGAAATCAGAAGCTGCTGTGTGAGAGCAGAGGTATTTCTTGTTTCCAAGGATTTTTGTGTTTAAATGCTTTTTCTCAAAATCTACCAATGGAGACTTTGGGCGAGTGGCTTCAGTTCTTTCTAAACCCCAGTGTTCTTTCTGTAAAATGGTATTTTCTGTAAGTATAAGATAGCACAGAAAGAACATGATGAGGTGTCTCTCATGCAGCAATACTTGCAAATTTTCTTCTTCACTTTAGGTGAAAGCCTTCTACCACCACTGTTTCTCAATACTTGGCCTCAAAACAGGTGAATAAGAGATTAGTTTAAAGGAGTTTGTAGGAAAGTGTTGTAGCCTCAGTAGCAGGTCAGTAAAGACTCAGCTGAAAGATTCAACTCATTCCAGCCCTTGCTTTTGAGCTGCTTTGGTTTTCTTTGTCATTGTGTGGTTTTGTTTCTTAGTGGTCTGAAGAAAATGCATCCGAGCCCTTTAAAAATTAGAAGACTGTTTTGTTTGACCTAGAAGTCTACTACTACTAAACTAAATACTACTTTGAGATATTTAATAGAAGGACAAGAGCCTGTCCCTACAGAGGAGGAAATAAGAGATCCATAAGGGAGACTGTGGCTGGGGATGAAGGGAACTGTGCTCCTGTCGTGTAGAGACGAGGGAAACAGCAATGGCTATGACTCCCAGACCTTGTGCAGCTGGAGAAGGAGGAAGAAGGGCCACCTCCGGGTCTCTATGGTCCTGAGTCTTCTGAGATAAATCAGAGGTGAAATTTGACACGGATGGGTAACAAGTGCCATTTTGGAAACACCACTCAAATTGTAACTGGGAAGTTCTGAGGCAGCTCCTTCTCCTAATGATATCGTCACCAAAAATTCTGCACCCGACCATATTTTCTCTCTGTCTTGAAGCAGGGCCAGAGAGCAGTGTGTGTGGTCTGATCTAAACCCACTCAACTTTCTCTGAAGAAAGTACCTGTGCCTGAGGAAGAAGTGGGTGATGTCCTCTCTACAACGCCCAGCTCTTTCATGGCCAAGACCTGACGGGGATCTTGTACTCACTGCCCAGCTGATCCATGCAGAACAGCACCATGCTCGCTGCTGGACTGGTGGCTCGGGTCTCTCTGGGCTCCCTTCTCAGCATCCTCCTTAGTGCCCTCCTGCCCAGACCACTCTTTGCAGTGCAGACCTCTCCGGAAACAATCAGTAAATTCATTAGCAATGACTAATTAAGCTCTGGGGTGGGGAGCGAGGCTGCATTTCTACGCCAGCAAACTCAGTGTGTGTAGGTGACTGTGAGTGCGCACCTCCCTGGCACGTTTTTAGGAGTATTGGGTCTCCTATCACCAGTGACTCTTCTGCAGGGACTCTTCTTCAGAAACGGTGGAGAGCTGCAAATGTACACGCTCCCATCTCACGTCCGTTACAGAACCTGCTAGTGGATGAAAAAGAGCTCTGCTGGTGATCAAGCGTGCTCATTCTCCAGCATTCAAGTGTACTCATTTACTTAGCAGTGTAACCCCAGTAAGTAATGGTCTAACAGGCCTGAGCCATAAACTGTTTTGTAAGGATTTGACAACATTATGGGAGTTTTCTCCTGAAACATGCACACATGCACATGGATTATTTTGTCCTGGAGTTCATCTTGTCCGCAGACTCCCTGTAGTAGACCCCACCTCAGCTGTTTCAGGATGGGAAGCTGGTGCTGAGGACGGGCACATGCATGAGGAAAGTGAAGGCTGCTGACACTGTGCAGCCGAGAGGGACGCTTACTGTCCACGCTGGACATCCGTCGGGACAGCACCTGTGCCTTTCTGTTGAGACATGTGTTTGATTTTGACCTTGTACTGTGGTTTGGATGAGTGTCTTCCAAAAGCCCAGCCAGTACAGGATTGGGGCCCTGGGTGGCATGCGTGAGAGTGGTGGAGCTGCTATGAGACCAGCCAGTGGGAGGCTTGGTGCACTGGAGGCCCCTGAGGGGGACTCCCCATGAGTTGAGCAGCGCCCCCTACCGTGCTGCCTCTTCACAGGCCTGAAAGCAACAAGGTCAATCACCCATGGACTGGTACCTCTGAAACTGTGGGACAAAACACACTTCATGACTTGACTATCTTGCAATTTTTTGTTATTAGTAACAGAAAGTGGACTAATATACCTTGTACACAGGAAGCACAGTTGAACATGGCCGGAAAGAAAGGCAAAGGATAGGAGTGCATGGTGGGTATATGGAGAATGGAGATAAATTAGGGTCGATCACAACTCTGCACCACCACTAGGAAAGGGCACCTAGGTACAGCTGTGCCGCTGCACCTCACTGTCAGAAAGAACATTAGCAGTGCTTGCACTTCAGGTTCCCAATTGTGCTCTGCTGATGACAAATCCCCTGCCTCTTCACTGTCTCGATAGTCTTTGCAATGTAAGTTTGCAGGTTTTCTAAGAAAGAAACAATCTATTTCTTTGCCTCCTAAGCCTGGTTTGAATTTATGACTGGTTTTAACTACATTATAATAGAATTAATAGTGAGGTACTTTGGAGGCTTCTCCATATTTTTGTCTCTTCTGTCTCTGCTGAGAAAATACTCTCAGATGAGAACTGGCCTTGATATCCCACACTGATTATTAATATGTAAAAACAAAACAAGACCAACACAAAAACCCAATAGCAAAGATCGTTAATGATGCCTGCTGGATCCATTTATCTGCAGCTGACCACAGATAAAGGGATGAGCTCCATCATATATAATTTAGACGCTCAGAACAACCTGTAATACTTCTAGACACATGGCCAAAAATAAATTTTTATTCTTGGATATCCCTGTAGTTACTGATTTATTAGAGAGCTCATAAAATCAGTAGGATATACATCCAAACACCCAGGAGGATTTTCCTATGGACTCATCTTCCCCATAAATCATGATATTAGGATTATGTATTATGGAAAAATAAAATTTTTCACCCAAGAACTGCATTCTCATTTCTGGCATGCATCAGCAGTGCATTCACACAAATTATCTACTCCACTTTACCGATATACCAAGAGTCTCATCAGTCCTTGAGGTTGCAGAGAGGAGCAGGGTTAGTCTTTGTTCCAAGGGAAGGACTGTTCTGGAGGAGGCAGGGCTCAAATTTACTGCTTCTCAATAGCTCCAGCTCACTGAAGCTGCAAGGTCCAGTCCGGGCACTTGGGTAGGCTGTGTTTTGCACTGGGGTTTGCTTGGCTGGCACATTTAGAATGATTCCATTGGCAGTGGTCCTCTCGACTGGAGCCAAGTAGTATAAGGATAACCTCTCTCAAATCTGAGCTCTAACCTGAGTGTGAACTTCAGCGAGAAAACCCTTAAAAGGAAGAGAGGGCTGCCAACTACTTGACTGGGTGACAAGGTTGTAGTTATTTTTTTTAGACTGTGATTTATTTAAATTTTGTAAGCCCTTATCTTCTTCTAGGTTTTAGGCACTTTGGTTGGTGATTCATACGAAGTCAAATGTTTCTTCCAAAACATAAGACTCTTACAAGGGAGATATGGAAAGATTTGATGCTAGGTTTTCTGATCTTTGATTCGACCCTCGCTCTCAGAGCTCTGTGATTCAGGACAAATTCTTTGACCTCTTTGACCTAATTTCTGTATTGGAGATGCTCTGTGGATGATTTTTTGCCTCATACAAGGAATTTTTCCAGGGGAACCAATGCTGTTAAGAACTTTGTGAATTCTGTTTCTTTATAAGCAACAGTGTTAATTTCTCTTAAATCAACTTAAGATTTTTTTCCATCTGCAGAAGTAAATGGCACAAAGGAGCTGTGTTGAATATTCAGCTCTTGCTTTAGATAGAGATGGTAAACACACACACACACACTCACATTCACACACACTCTACTCACCAAGAAGCACCTCCTCACCCATTTTAAAAGTATATTTTTAAAGATATTGACTACATATTCTTTTGTCAATGTGGAACTGTGGGAAACAAAGGTCGAGGGCTGGGATTTCTTTGCACACACGGTTCTCAGTGGCTAAACAAGACCACCGGGAGAGCCTGAGCCCATTGGAGCTGCACGAGCCCACACACTGTCCACGGCCCCTCCGTGAAGACGGACGGCCTGGGCCCTTGCCCTGACTATTGTTAAGTTAATACTAACATTCACACCAGCTTTAAAATGGCACACATAGGCAACTAGCACCCTAAAACACTGCTTTCTCTGTAGCTATATGTGATTAACACGAAAGCAACAACATTAATAAACCTGGCTCCCTATGTTTTGGTCACTGGAAAAATAAAAACCTGCTCTTGACACAAATTTCTTATCCACAGTATGGACTTGGGCCAGGGATTTGGCACCGTTTGGTATGGTTTTTGTTCATTTGTTTTGGTTTGTTCTCTTGTTTTTTGGTTTTTTTTTTAAGACTAAATACCTATGTATTTGTAGAAAGAGTGAGGCCTGGGGGTCTGGGGATTTAGCTCAGTGGCACCGCACCTGCTTGGCAAATGCAAGGTCCTTGATTCCTGGTACCGAAAAAAAAAAGAGCAATGGGAAGAAAAAATCAGGCTTTATAGTGTTTATATAGTATTTCATACATAGGTTTTAGTTGAAATTAAAGAGTATTACCTAAGAAATTTTCCCAGTCTTGCTAACTTAAAAAATCAAAGAATACAGGAAATGCACAATAATAATTTGTAATGCCACCACAGAATTTGGATATCATGACAAATATTATCTTTTATCACTTTTTTATTGAACATATAAATTAAAATTTCCCAGATGTGTGGACATGTAGATTTGGCTTTCATTTAATGGTGAATTGTTGATTTCTGGGCACTGTGATCAAGATGGAGTGGGATGTATATTCACCAACGCCTTGTGATGAGTATATTCACTATGTGTCATAAACACGTACTAATAAAATTTTTTTTAAAAAGAATCATCAGATACATATTTTTAGAATTGACCAAAATGAAATTTTCAATTTCAGAAAAGATCCTTTCAAATGACATGAGGCAATATTGCTTTGCAGATTTTAGTTTTAGTTCTCTATTGATTAATATGTTGAATGACATCTTTTAATGATCAATTATGATACCTCTTCATATATCCCTGTGTCACATATCTATTTTGGGTATTTGTACAAAATAACTAAAATCAGGATGTTAAAGAGAAATGTGTACTCACATGTTTAGTGAAACATTACAATAGCAAAGGTCCACATGCTGAGAGGTGTTTGTGCCAGGCAAATCCCCTGAAATAGCTTAGCAAGGTAAAAACAAAAAAGAGAGAGGATTTATGTTTCTAGAGTTACTTCATCCAATTTTCATGGGCATAATGCTTTGGAATTTCACCAATATAATCATAATAACAAGAAGTATAACAGCAAAAGAGTTTAACCAGCTTCAACTCAAAGCATTATTTTCAAATGTTCTCTATAATATTCTTCCTAATGAGATGTATGCTTGGCTAGACAAAGAAGTCCCTTAGTAATGATTACAAATAGCACAAGTTACTTGTTCAAATATCAGTTGTTTGTTGAAAGTCAAGCTTCAAATTTGATGTTATTGCCAAATAAATGTTGATGTCTGTGTTAGTCAACTTTCTGTTACTGTAGTGAACACTTGAGATAAACAACTTTGAAAAGGCAGAAAAGGTTTATTTTAGTGCTCAGTGTCAGAGCTTTCCATCCATAATTGGTTGGTCTTATTGCTTTTATCTGTGGCACAAATCATGGTGAATCACACTGGAGCAAAAGCACCGGCCTCAGCTGAGAAGTGAAAGAAAGGAAAAGACTGGAGTCTCAATCTCCTTCCAAGGCAGAGCCTCAGTGACCCAGGCAGCTGAACCTTTGCAGGGCACCTAAGATCTAAACTATGGTAATGTCTGTTGAACCCAGGTATTATTCAAATATGAAAGAAGAATTAGTGGTCCTTATCTGGGGCAGGTGACAGAACCACTGAGCTAAATCCCCAGCCCAGTAGTCCTTATCTGGATGACCTGAGCCAACTGTAGACAGAAGCAATGGTCCCAGTAGATCCCCAAGGAAAGGAGCCTACCTTGGCAGAGACTTCTGGAGCCTCCTCAACATGCATGGCCCACACCATCTTCTTTAATGAGAGAAATCAATTTTTAATTGGGTTTTTTAAGATCATCTTTTGGTTAGGTGACTAAGTTCTGGCCAATGAGATATGATAGACATTTATGAAATTTCTGGAAATCCTGCTCATTTAGAATCTACTTCTAGAAAAGACTCTTTCTTAGGTCTCTTGATTTTCCTCTCTTAACTGATCAGTGACTCAGACACAGGCTCAACTTCCAGCGGCCACACTGGTCCATGAGCGCATTTTGTGGGCGAGAGTTACGTGGCTGGGTGGAACGGAGAATGATTACAGCTACTGTAACAGCTCTGGACAACCTATTCCAGACCCACTGTGCTGTGACTACATTTCATCCTTGTCTCCATGGTACAGTCTGGGTTATTATCTAAACTTTTAAAAAAAATTTTCACCTCTCCACTTAAAAACCCCCACAAAATTCTGCTCTTTTTTCTTCTTCCTGACTTTTACTTGCCTCTCAGTTGAAAAATCTTTTTTGGCTTTGTAAGTGAAGTTCTTGAGTTTTACCATCTGGTCTACAAAATTTGGACAAATTTCTTGAATCCTAAGCATTTGTTTTAAAACACTGTGTGGGTTTGTTTATTTGGTCAATGTGAGTAATCCATCTATACCACAGCTTCAAGTTTGAGCTATGCCTCTTTGCCTTCATTCCACTCTGAGCCCCATCACTTAGCCCTCAGTTAAGCAACATGATAGACAGACTCCGATGTTCTCCAACAACCCAATGCAAGAATGAGCCCGTCACTTCCTGCTGCACAACCATCCAGGTTCTTTGTAAATAGCTCTGGTGACATGGAATTCACTATTTCACCAGCCAGAATCTTTCATTGTCATAAAATCTAAGTCATCTGTGGTATTTCTTCCCTTTATTTATCTTACACCATTTCCAGGAGACCTCTACAGAGTGGTTTTAATTATGCTTTCTAAATGATACATTGTAATGCTCTTGTATATCCTGGACATCTGTTTAAGAATGGAGGTCATGATCTAGGCATGGATTTGAGGGGGTGAGGGATAAACTTAGACGAATGGAAAACAGGGAAGTGGGATAAGATCACTGACATCTCAATGCAGTGACCAGGAATGTATGCTCTTCTTTTGATGAATGTCATTTTTTTCCCATTGAGACTCTAGGGATAAGACCACTACCTCTGAAAGGAGAGAACTTTCCAGAAATTGTCGAGAGGTAAAATAAGCAACATAAAACATCATATCTCTCTGCAGGTGACTTGTGATACCCCTAAAACCTACTCTCTGTACAAATTACAGTTCGAGTTTTCTGTTTCCTAAGATTTGGGGCCCTACACACGTGGACCCCATTTGTCTCTAACCCACATTTCCCAACAAGTTTGCCAACACATTTCTCTGGCCTGGTTCTCATGACATACCTGTTGAACATCTTCTCTCTGGAAACACGGGACAGTGGAGCCCATCCTCCCTTACCCCTGCTGTGACGGTGAGTCCTGAAGAGTGGACTCCTGCGGTGTGAGGGACATGGATGTCAGCAGTCTTTCTCCTTTCTGTTCTGTGAAGGTGTCCTCCGCCTCCCCCAGGCTCACTGAAA
Source organism: Heterocephalus glaber (assembly GCF_000247695.1). The sequence continues at coordinate 2,731,320 of NW_004624848.1, read as the reverse complement.
AGCAGCAGGTCTGGTAGTCCAGGTCTGGGGCTATTTTTGTCTCTGGGGAAGGGAATGTGGGATACAATTTTTACACCAGAGATAAATTATAGGCGCAGTCTCTGTCTGGTTATTCACTTAGCTTAGAACAGGTTTATGTGTGTTAAAGCATGTCTTCTAGGCTCTTTCTCTCTACCTCCAATCGTTAATTCCCTGATTTCATTTTGTTGCCCTTTCACTGGTGTATTTCACCCTGTAAAGCAAGACTTAATTTTTCTTTTAGTTCTGAAACTTGTTTCATAACTTAAAAAGCTGGAAACCTAGGCCAGCTCCTTGACTTCAAAGCAAAACTCTCCACAGTTACCTAAATAGTTGGTAAGAATAAAGTCCTGCAATTTTTCCATTTAAAATTTTATTACTGACTTTTCTTCTGTTTTAAGAACATCACATTCTTACCATCACTCTTTGTAAACTACTTCTGGATACTCATCATGCTCTCAAAATCCTCCATCTTATATTTTGTCTCCATCCTTCTTTGCCCTGTTCTTAACAACAAAACTATCAGCTCCTTGGACAATGATTTTGCTTTGCTATCTTTGAATCTCTAATACACACAGGGAGAAAGTAACCGAATGCACTTACAAAACCTCTCAGTTGCTTATGTTTCTGTCTGTTCCTTCCATCCTTACCATCTCCCCATAGCTTCTCCTTTCTGGAAAGCATTTGCCTTCTTCCCTAGGCTTTTGCAGGAATATCATTCAGTAGGAACTGAGTGTTATGTTGTCCAATTTAATGTGATCGACTTACACCAGACATATTTACCCTAATTATAATTCAAATCATTTGGAATTTGAATCTACCTACCCTCCACTTTCTTCTAAACTACTTTTGTTGCTTTTGTGTTGTTCTGTTTTGCAGAGTGAACTCTACTGCTGGGCTGAGCTGCATTCACCGCCCCACCTGTATTCTTTAACGCTCACCCAGTTCCCAAGTCAAGGGTCCTGAAACAGACCGGGCAAAAGCCACAGGAGCAGTGTTCCTTGGGGAGTCTGAGGCGCCGCTGCAGCCATTTCCTACGAAATCCACATCAGATCAGCTTCAGGATGTGGTAACCAAAGTCTTTGCCCTGCAGGAGCTAAAGACAATAAATAACTGAATACATCCTTTGGCTCAGGTCTTCCTGTGGCTGCATAAGACACCTCCTGCGACACGTTTTCCCTCTGGTGTCACAGATCCCCGTCCGTTCAGTAGCCAGCTCGGGTCACATCCATCATTGGCTATTTGCTCCATCTCTGTCTCTGCATTCTTCCTTTCTTCAGATCCTGAGACAAAACCCAACATTGTGCTAAAGCAGCTTTTATTTTGACAGCTTTAGTATTTCATCATTGTGCCTTTTTTTCAAAGAAAAAATGTCCTCCTACTCCCTTAGCTGAAAATGACTTTCTCATTAAGCAAGAGATTTTGCCTCTTCTTACATAACAAATGTGTACACAACCCACCTGCTTCTGCATTACTTTCCATCTGTTCTTCAAGACAAGCCCTATTCCATATAAAAAATGCCTTTGTTTTTATGGAGATCGTGTCTTCATGTAAGTGGAACTTTTAATCAACTTGGATTATTGATTTAGACAACAAAAATGTTTCAGAAACTTCATGACAATTGATTTACAAAATATCCTGATATGAAAAGCCAATTATTCTGTCTTATTTATACCAAAATAGTGTGATGGACAATGAGCAATTCAGATTCTTAAATAATCAGTGGGATGGTAAGTTCAGTAAAATAAAGATGGCCTCTTCCTTCATCAGAGGCCAGATGGAGCTGAAAGTCACACAAAGCTTACATGTTGGGGAAGCTGAGCTGCTGAGCCTCACCAAGTGCCTTCCTGGGTTTGATCTTCTTTGCGGGTGGAGGTACGCACCCCTTCAGGAAGGTGTACACACATGCAAACGTGTTTGCACCAAGCCAGCTACCTTCATTTCTCTGAGTCATAGGTCAGGTAAGGAACACTTTGATTTGGAAGCCAGGGCCCTGCATATGCTAAGCAACTGCTCTACCATGAGCTACATCCTCAGCCCAAAGAACATTCGATTTAGTTCAACTCTTCTTCATTTTGATAACACAGAAAATTAAGCTCTTAGACATCAACTGATCTATTTAAGGTCCTGATTACTTAGGCCTAGAAATCATGTGATCTATTCCCAGGCATTTATTTCTTAACAATGGACTGAGTATGTTTTGCTATTTTAAAAGTATATGTAAGTATTTGTGTATCTTTTATTGAAGAATATAATAATAATAATGGCATTAAATTTAATCTCTTGTTTCTATATGTAGGGAAACCATGTTTCCAGAAGTTAACTATTCTTCTAAAAATAGTTAGAATAGAATATTCAGAATATTTCCAAGGTTTCTTTACTTAAATTTCATGACCAATGATCTTGAAAAACTTTTAAAATAGCTATTTATTACTATTGTTGTTATAATAATTTTTATAATCAAAAATTTAAAGATCATAAAACCTTCAAATTGATTTTTCCCAAAGGCAGCATCAGTTCTTTCTCTGAAGTCACTTATTCTATTTTTAACTATCAGATAACATAAAATTTTAAAGAAAAGAGTACCTGAATAAATGCTACCAGAAAAATGAAACAAAAATTAGAATTTTCACAGCTTTACTGTTTCTTTTTTTTAGTATATGTGCTGCCGAAGTGAGCACTACTGTTTCTTTTTTACATGGTCTAATTCCTGATTTTCTAACATGAGATAATGGAGAGATTTTAAGTCATGTTAATCATTTTAATATTGTCAGTTGGAGAGGAAAATGAAATAGCTGAATTTATGCTAAAAATAAATCTTCCAGATTTGCTGGATTGCAGGACGTTTGAGGGTAAACAACTGTCCCCCCTCTTGGAAAGCTGATCCTGGCTGGCTTTGGACTTTTCTGAGAAACTGTTCCAATAGACCTTTTTTTTTTTTAACCGGGAATTGAACTTGGGTCCCTGCGCTTGAGAAGCAGGCGGCAGAAGCACTGAACTAAATCCCCAACCCTCCAATTGGCTTTTTAAGCTGCATGTTGGATAATTGTTTCCACAACCAGCCCAGATTGGTTTTCTCAAAAGAAAAAATGAAAATGAAAGTTCTATCCAATTAAAATAAGACTATTAATAGTGTGCTGTGTGGGAACGGAAAAGCCTACCCTTCAAAGGCCTGTTTCCTCACAGAAACACAAATTTTTATAGCAACTGAAATTGTTGCTTGCAAAGTTTTAGGTTGCATGAGGAAATAGCATGTTAGTTAGCTGGCCCTGGGGAGATGATGGGGACCCCGGAAGGGAGAGGTCGGTCCTTTGCCCTGGCTCTGCGACTTTGCAGGGCTTTCGAGGCCTTGCCTTCAGCGGGCAAAGTTGGTGATGGGAGGAAAAAACCATCCCACAGACACAGGAATGGCTCTGGAGAGCTGTGTTTTTGTACAAAGAAGTCCACATATTCTTCCATTAATAAAGTAAACAGCAAATGCAGACAGAGGCATACCTACCTGCTATCTCCCCATTGGAATTTCTCAACTGGAGCAAGAGCTGGGATCTGACCCTTGACCCGGACAGAGATGGCGCGGGCGGCATGATGGTGGCACCGAGACTTGTCTGTCACCGAGGCTCGCTGTGCCCCTGCCTCCTGCCCTTCCACAGCCGGCCTCCCCCGCTCACCCTGCCCTTCACAGAGCCCCTCCCACAGCTGTTCCACCCTCTCTTTGAATCTGATCCTTCCGTGTCGTAGGCATGTAACACACTTTATATTCTTTTCTCATTGTCTAGCACTAATTTATTTTTTAGACTAAAATTATCAAAGCTTCACAAGAAAAAAGAGTAAATTTAAGGTTTAGTTTGAGTTATTTTTACCATACGGCTAAAATGAAAAAGATGAGGGCTGCCTGAAGGTACCCAGCCTTAGAATGCCCTTAGCTCACCTTGAGCTCCTTCATCTTCATTTCATTAAATAATCCATTGCCATGTGAGCCATACCTCTGGAAATTTCTGATTATTAGACAATCTAACCACTTTTCATACTTCAGTCCAAATCAAGAAAAATACCTTTATGAATATATATTCAAACTTTTAGACTTCTGATCTCAATAAAATAGCTGTCCATGCTCTCATGAATCAATGCACATTCAGCGGCCAACTTGTTCTACCTTTGTGCAAACGGGCCAAAGCCTGAGAAGGAGCGGCTTCTCAGTTGTTATCGCTAACATCCCACTCAGTGAAGACGTCATGGAGGCGGATTCTCAAATGTGGTTACCTGGCCACCTGCATCAGAATATTCTGGGTTTTTGTTTTTATAATTAATTCCAAGATCCTGTTAAAAAATCCAGAAATCAGAAATTATGAAAGTAGTATCAGGAATATATAATTTTAACAATTATATCTGGAAAAAGTGAAAATACTGCCTTAAGGTAAAAGGCCTGAGGGACAGAGAATGAGAAAATCCAGAAGTGCAGACCTGCTTTTGTGACCCCCATAAAGCCAGGAAGTTTCTGCGAATTAAAGGGTCATAAATGTAGTGGCTCTAGCATTCACATGAATTCTGAATGTGCTGGAAAATAAAAGAAACATATTTCACTCATACAGATTTTCAGTAATATTTTATTAAAATGTATTAAAAAGAATGGAACATATTTCTAGTAACTAATTTTAAAAATATATTCAGAGTCTAAGGTACTTTTCAAAGTTGTTTTATTCATATTTAGAAATTACAAATGAAATCTTTGCAATAATGACTACTGAAATATAAATGTTCATTGTGTAAAGTTCAAATGACAGAGTTTTCACTAGGATAAAGCATATGCTAAAGCCATAAAATAAGTTAGAGAACAGTTCAAATGACTGAAGTCTTAAGCTTATATTGTCTGACCCCAAATGGAAATATGTTCACTTTATGGGAAAATACTCTGTGTGTGTGTGTGTGGGTGTGTGTGCGCGCACTATATAATAGCTAAAACATGATCAGAAAATGCTAAAACTAGTGGGTGAAAAGTTGATGAGGAATAAGATATTGATAAAACCTCAAATTTATCTTCCCCAGTTTACTCATTACTTACAAAAAAAAACTATTGAATTTGAACTGGTGAATCTTGCCAGATACCACACGGTCAAATTATCAAACTTAACATGTTCCAGTATAGGAGCAAGACACCACTGTGTTCCCTTAAAGTGCACCAAGCAGGACACAACAAAAAGAAAGACTGACGATGCCATGATTTGGCAATGATATGGAGCAATTAGAATTCTTCCTTGTTGAGATGAAAGTCAGTTGTTACAATTGCTTTGGAGAACTATTTGACAGTATCTAAAGTTAAACATACTCTTTTATACCAGCAATTTCATTTCTCAGCACATATTCACCAATACGTATGTATGACCAGGTATAGTTTTTTTCCCTAATAGCCCCAAATTGAAAATAATTCATGTCCAAGTGGACAAATTCAGATAAAATTGTACTGTGATACCATTAAACAGTTAATAACTTCTATACCAAACAGTATGATGATGAACCTCATAAATATGGTGAGATATGGTGAAAACTAAAAAATTAGATATGATGTAATCATATGCAATTTTTAAATCGGCTCACAGGAGACCAGGACCCACTGCAGGGGCTCTGGTAATGTTCCCTTTCACATTCCCTATAGCAGTCCAAGTAATCCACATTAAAACTTTTACCAAAACAAAAAAAATAGTTCTAAACACAGACATAAGTGAATGTTTGTGATTGGTATAATCTAACATTATAAAGACATCATTCTTCTCAAATTAGTCTATGAATTAAGTGAACTTGCTGGCATGTTTCAGCAAAATTTTTGAGGACAGAAACAAATTGTTTCAAATATCATGTGGGAAAACAAAAGCCTATGAAAAAGAAGGATTATGAATAATAGCAAAAAGGGAGAATCATGCCAAGGCATAGGAAGAAGATATTCTATAACATTATTAGAATGAAACAATATAAAATAAAATTGTATGGTTCCAGTATGGGAGCAAAAATATCCATGGAATGCAATATTGAGGGCTAAATAGAGTACGGCTTAATATAGATAGAATAAACCTATTAACATTAATGGATAAAAACAGTATTTAATCTCATATTAATGAGATCTCATTATATAAAAATTACATTTCAGAAAATATAAACAAAAATAAACTCCATATGAATTAAAATTCTAAGTGTGGTGGCTAAAAATCAAAAGGCACCTGGAAAAAATATATTTATGACATACAGTTTAGAAATATCTTATTGAGAAAAAGATGATACCAAATAGAAAGATTAGTAAATTCTTTACATAGACAGATCCACAGAGGAAGTTTGGATAATGAATGGTTGCGTAAACAGATGAGTACCTTGACCAGTAATCAAAATAGTCGTGAAATGCTCCTATTTGGTTCAGCAGGTTAGACAAATGCAGAGTTGAATGCTAATAAAATTTGGCAGGGCTGGAAGGGAATGGGGATGCTCATGCATGCTTTGGTGACAAGGCAGACTGGCTCAATTATTCTGGAGTTCAATCAAAAATTACTTAATGAAAAGAGTATTGTTTGCCCAATGGCAAATGTTTAGAAATCCATTGCACATGTGTATTGGTGTGTGGGTCCCTTAGGGCATTCGTGACACCCAGTTGCAGCTGAATGGGCATGGGGATGAGGGAAAGGACAGGGACCCTGGGAGACCGGAGACCCCAGTGGGCTCAAGGAACTGAAGGACCCAAGGATGCCCACATTCTGCACCTGAAATGCAGGCAAGAAAGGGAGAAAAGCAAAAAAGAAAATGGAATCCTGTTTACAAACTTTCCTACTCATCTTTTTTCAGAAATGACTTATATGAAAAGAGAAACCAAAGTAATAATAATTTTAATTTTATTATCTCTATGTTGTGCAAAGGGAGAAAAAACTATTGGTATACATGCAAACCAGTACTTTTCCCTATGCACCCAAAACTAAACATTTTAAGCAGTTTTATCATTTAGAATCTTGTTCTGGACTTCTTTTCACTATTAGGCACCATTGCCAGTAACCATGTGAGTAGCTGAGTCTTCATTTCCAGAACTGTGGTAGTTTAGGAAATTATCATATCCCTCAATGTAATAGCTATGAAATATGAAAAGTACTTGTACCTATTTTATAAAAGGGGAGGGAAATTTTTGTTTGTTTGTTTTTGGTACCAGGGATCGAACTCAGGTCCTTGTGCTTGGGCAGCAGGTGGCGAAACCACTGAGCTAAATCCCCGGCCTGGAAATTTTAATCAAGTTAATTAAGCATAGTGCTTGACCTATAGTAACCTCTCAATAAATATCAGTTGCTATTTCAGAGTCTACTAAAAAATATCCTTACCTCCAGGATTTTTCTTAGTATGCCACCTCTAACCAGGAAGATTTATTTATTGTGACCTTCATGAATCATTCAGACTTCCAAGCTTCTCACACATGCAATAGTCTTTCTGAAAATTTTGTTTTTCATTCTCTCTCTCACAATTCTTGAAATTTATCTTTTTCCAAAAGACATTCTGAAAACCAAATAAAAGGAAACCAGCATCTTCAGTTGATTTTTAGAAAAAAATAGTTTTTTCTGATCATAGCATGTTTTTATTATCAGTACAAGAACAAGAAATGGTTGAGTAAGTGCTGCTCTTACTAGAAAATAGAATAATTCACAAAGGAGATAAACATTATTACAAACAATTCCATAAATGCCATTTAATGTTGAAAGAATCCATATAGAACAACAGACCAGATTTTCTTCTGTTCTTTTATACAATCACTTCATGTTTCAAAGTTAAAATTGGAGGGAAAAGTTTATAAGCTACCTGAATTAAAAAGAACTAACAGTATCTAGTACTTTCCTTTATCAAGGGACTAAACTTGACAGACGGGGGGAGTTGTCCTACATTCAGAAACAAAAGGAACATCTAGACATCTTTGGACAAACGTAATCAGTGCATTGCATATAAACTGACTGATGAGTAAACCCCTGAGGTAACAATCTAAGGACCACAAGGACAGGGCTCTGCAGGCTGTTCATCCTGCTCCGCAGTGGCACAGCGATTGAACTCCTTCAGTGCTCTTGAAATCTCTGCAGTGTGCATTTGCACTGTACTGATGCATGGAAGAACACTGCTGGAAATACCTGTTCTTACTTTATAGTGAGTGAGCCACTGTGATTGTTTGTGAATAGCATTTTCTGAAAATACTGCCTAGATAAACTGGAGTCTTCTGGGAGATCAGTGATGTGCTACATTTGAAATCAAATGAGCTCATGGTTCTGAAAACCCCCGTGTAACATCATTTGTGTAAGAGTATTTCCACAGGTGATATGCACTCCCTTTAAGAACCGGGAAGAGAGAATGCATTTATATACTCTATACAGTTTTCTTTGACACTGTTGTATAGTTACTCCTGTTCCTCAGAAACTGAACATAATCCCAGCTTGATTCACTTGGATAAAAAGACTGTCTTGGAGTGCCATCAAGCACAAATTATTCTCCACTGAACTCACTCCCTCTGTTCATGCCTTGCTTGGTGTACCCCTGCATGCTCACCTTCCTGCTGTATTCTAGAGACTGCCCTTGTTACACACATGGCAATAGTGTGCATCTTCCAAGCTCTCACTTCTTCCCAATCAACTGGCTCCCTTGCATGCATCCACCTGTCCTTGCCAAGGTGGACACAAGGCCCTCACCTTAGCTGATCCACACACATGGGTGACTGCAGAAGCTGAGCTGGGGACAGCAGAGGAGGATTTCCAAAGACTTTCACACAGAGACTCAGCAGATTAAAACATGAATCTGGGACTGAATGCACTGCAGTCCTTTATAGTGAGAACTAAGCATGGTTGCAGCTTGGATTTTAGTCCTTCCAGGACTGAAATAGCTAACTAGGGTGTCCTGGTCATGGCAATGGCAGGCAACCCTTCTTATTTGGAAGAACTGATGGCAGGTCTCAGGGACCCATGCCCTGCAACAATGTAATTCAAAGTCAAGAAATTCCTTTAATCATGTTTAGGGTACAGAAGTGTTTGGTGTGGGTAGGAGAGAGCAGGATTCCCAAGTTCAGAGCAAGATTGCTTTAAAGATGATCATTAGAGATGGAGCAGAGAACTAGCATTATAAGTTTCTTCATTTCCCTTCTCTGCCTAAAGCTGAAACCACACAATTCTTTATCCCTTTTTCTTATCTTTTTATCTCATTGTTTCCTACTGATATGTAATAAGCAGCATTTGCCTAAGTAGTTCAGGTGATAGATTGAATTATCCCCCCCAATACAAAGAAGATATTTTGAAGTCCTGGCCCCTGTGCCTCAGAACTAGACCTTATGTGGAGATAGGTCACTGCGGATGTAATTATTTAAGATGGAGCAGATTGGACCTCTACTGCAGTGTGACAGGTACCCCACAAGAGGACAGTGTGAAGTTGCGCTCAGAAGGAAGGCAAAGGCAGGGGCAGGCACAAGATGTCTCTACAGGCAGGGCCACCTGAGGCTGGGGAAATCTGGTAGAGATGAGGAAAGAGCCTTCACCGCAGGCTCCAGAGGGTGCACCAGCCTACATCCACCTTCATGTCCAGATTTCAGTCTTCAGACAAGTGTGAGAATGAAGTTCTGTTGTTTCAGGTACATGGTACACACTCTGTGCTACTTCATCATGGAAGCCTCAGGAAATGAACCCATTCCCTAAAGGCAAAGACTGTGTCCTTACACTTGCTGCTATATCCAGGGCCTGGGTCGGCAATTCCCATTCCCCATATGAAGGGTACTTGGGACAAACAGTGGATCTTCATCTGCCTTTCTCTGGGTTTTAAATTCCATGAAGCCCAGATGGCAAACAGCTCGTTTTAGTGGCCCTGGGAGAAAGCGTCCTGCACAGGAACCTGTGGAAACAGGCAGGAGTCCAAGTTTTATGCTTTTACTATAGTCTATTTTGATTCCAGTAAAGCCCTGGGCAAGATAATGGAAACAATGTGACCCAGGAAATGTGAATTAAGTCTATTTACATTTCTTCTCCCTGAGTTTTATCTCCAGATCATCGACAATGTCCTCTTTATTACTGTTACTGAAATACTGGAAAAATAAAAGCAGTTCCACACGTGGGCTGCTCACTTCTGTGAGGATGTGCAGAGTCCCCTCCAATCTCACGATGCTCCTCGCTGGTCAGTGCATAAACTCTGGGAAGATTTGGTTTATGTGAGCAAACTCGGTTGCTTCCTGAGTTCTTCCCTTGACCCATCAAACATCTTCTGACAGACAGACAGCAGACAGCTTGCTGGCTGCTCCAGCTACTGGCGGTCTCACACTATGGGGAAGTTCACTTTAGACAGTTTATTGCTTTATAATAATAAAAAAGAATAAGAGGAAATCATCAAAAACAAGGCAATACAACCTGGGCTGGTATGACCATTACTCTGAGAACAGAAACCATAGCGCTGCCATTATGGTAAACATGTCCTCACTTCGCCGGCAGATGTTTCACTTAAATAAACATAATCAGGATTTGTGAAGATTCACCTTGGCAGAAGCTAAAATTCATGAATCTTCACTAATCTCCCTGTGTCCTGCTTGTCCGTCCAGCTGCTCTGGGAATCGCGTTGACAAGGTTGTGCTGGAGGCAGGCGGGCCACAGCAGGGCGAGCCACGTGTTGCTTCTAATTCCCTCAGGGCTCCACACACAGGAGAACATGCGGCTTTCTATTTATATCTTCATGTACCATAGACTGTACTTAAATCCCTCTGCATTTCATTTCATGGTTCTCTATCGTGTTGGTGCTTACAGAAAGCTAATAGCAATTTCACGTTTCACACACCTTGTCATTTTCGAGGCCGCAGTATCATTTCAGTTATCCAAAGCTGAACTTGTACTACGATGGTTCAGTGGGTTGGGTGAGGCTCTGGCACCTCCCAGAATGTGAGGGCAGGTCTGGGGATGACCCATAAAAACCAAAGCGCCTCCTCCCTCTCCCTTCTCAGCTCATCGGTTTCCCTCTGCAGACCTCTCTGCGCTTTCTCACCAGGTCTTAGGGTTTGTGTCTAGCCCTCCCCGCAAAGCCTCATGTGGTCGTAGGCTACTCTGGAGTGGCTGAGTCTAGAATGTGGGACCGATTCATGGTGCAATGCTAGGGCCAAGGGCACTAGGACTACGGGCGTGAGTGCTACCCACCCTAAGTAGTCTGAGTAAGATAAAAGGGGCAGAACGATGCTCTTAAGGCCCCTTGTTACCCTTCTACCTTCTGCACACCACATCGTTTCTTCCTCCATCCCTGCCTTGGAGCCAGCTGATTATGGACTGAAGCCTCTACGAATAAACCAAATAAGCCAAATAAGCCCTTTTCCCTTTAACGTTGGGTATCGTGTATTTTGTGTCAGCAATGAGAGAAAAGGAACTAACACCAGCAGAGCTCCTGTTGACCCCCTTGCTCTCGATTCTCTGCAGGTTTTTACTTTGAAGGACCACTGCTGTGTAAAGCTAAACTCCTGCATATCTTCATTCAGTTCCTGAGGGTTTCAGTGTGAACATTTTGGCTCTCTAGCACAAGCAGCTGTCCACACTGCTGTCCAAATAGGCAACAGGGCAGCTGAGGCCCAGTTTCATCACTCTGTGGATAAGATGCAGAGCTGAGGCAGATGATGCTTCCATAATATGCCCCCAAAAGAGCCCTAAAGACACTTAGCAGGAGTCATCCTTTCAAGTGGCAAAGTATTATAAACAGAAGTTCAACCTGGCCTCTTACCTGGTCATACCATTTAATTCATCCAGCAATTGCTTCACAATTCTGACAACTCTAATATCTGGAGAAATGAATATATATATTGACCTGTACATCTATGAGCAGGAGAGTATTTCACTTGGTAATTAGCAGTGATGTACTATCTTTGTAAAAATAGGTGAAGAAATTCCCATGTTTGGCAATCAGTCACAGTTCTTCTGACACATAATTTTTCTGATTTTGCTCCTAAAAAATCCACTGCTTATTTTACAGTTCCTGAGAAAATTCAAGTTAGTTCTTTAGACAACTGATTTCTGATATATCTTAGATTTTTCTAGATTAAATTTTCCTGTGCTGCCATTGTTAAACTTGACCTCCTAGGTACAAGATAAGAATTTGTAGCTACTTTTCTAGAAAAATGTTCTACTTGATTAAAGTGCTTTGTCCTTAAAATCAGCTCAGATTGTGGAGCAGGGATTCATCTTGATTCCCATGCTTCACACAGAGACACAGGCAGATGTACAGTAAATTATTTATTAATTTACAGAGATGCAGAGCTTTGCATATGAAAACCCAAATATAATATTTACCCATGAACTAAACATTAGAAAACATAAAGCCAACTAAAATATTCTATATTTACAAAAATAAGGACAATGGGTATATTGTTTCTTCAAGTGTTTAGTAATGATTCTGATTTAGATTGATTCATAGTGATAACTGACAAATAGAAAGCCTGTACATACCATACATGTAATATAAGTTTTTCTTACCATTGTGTCTGTCTAATATATGTCTAAGGGCTAGCAGGGACTTAATCATTATTTGCTGCATGGATGCAGGTGAATAATTTCAGAGTATAGTAGAAATGGGATGAAAAGAATAAAATAATGACAAATTCCCAGTTAAAATCCATCTACATGGGCATGAAAGAAACCAGGCAGAGGATGACATCCACTTGGGACTGGGGCTCAGAGCAGGGACCCGGCAGTCAGTGCAGCTGAGATGGAGACACTTCTCTCTGGGACCCTGAGCAGGGACTGCGGAGTAAAGGCCCCGGCCTCACAATGCAGATTCACAAAGGCTTGCTGAAGGCAGAGAAGAAGGAAGAAGAGCTCTGCTCATGTCCACCAGGGACCACGGATTCATTGCCCAGAAAGCAGCCTGCGCAGATGCACACAGCATCACAGAATAGTGCCGTTGGCCAGCTCTCCATCACTGTAGCTAAATTCCAGGCACAGGCTACTCACCAAGTGAAGAGGGCTTTATTTTGGCTCCCATGGAGGTTGCAGGCCAAAGTTCCCATTGCTTTGTGCTTCTCAGAGGGCCTGGAAGGCAACTGTGGAAGTGTACATGGGAGTAATCACTCACGTCACTTCCCAGGACACAGAGGAAGCAGGGAGGCTGGGGCTACGACCCCCTCAAGGGCTTGGTCCCCAGTGAGCTCAGGACTTCCACTAGGCCCCCACCTTCCAGAGATTCCAACGCCTCCCCATACTGCCCCCTGGGGACCGAGGCCCTAGCACAAGGGTCTTTGGGGAATAGCTATCTAAACAAGGAGGAGGACCCTCAACTTCCTCAAAACCACAGGAGTCAAATGTTTCATTCTGAGACAGTAAGTGCGATCTTTGGCTCCGGAGGTCAGGAGAGCTGAGGTCATAGGAAGTGATATCAGCAAAAAACTTTGTTCCAGCAAACGGCAGCAGTGGCAGAAAGATGAGGCACAGATCTTTCAGAACCACGTCTGAAGCAAAGCCATTTCCTTAGGGAGGTTTGAAAACAGGTCCAGCTGAGTAACCCAGAAGATGGGGCTCAGTAGTTGTCAAGCTGATTGGAAATCAGACAGCTGCAGAGAGATAGCATGGAAACAGCGTAAAGCTCTCAGACAGAGACACAGGTCAGTGACCTAGTCAGAGCCTTGGAGAGAATTATATCTAAAATGGGACACAATCCATGGAATTAGCATTAAGAGAATTGATATCTTTTATTTAATAGTGTACAGAGATGAATCCAATGCATATTATTTAGACTGTAATACTGCTCAGTGATGTGGCTGACTTGCAACCATTTGTTGTTCATGCTCATTCACCTGCTCAGCTGGACTGTTGTGCCCAGGAGCCAGGAAAACATTTTTCATGGATTCTATTCAGAGACAGAGGGACAGAGGGACAGAGGGGGAGGGAGGGAGGGAGAGAGAGAGTTATCTAGGGATTCCTTGGAAAATATTATTTAAGTAATTGACCAAAGCACAATCAAAAATGTATCCTCCTTGGAGGTATAGCTTTATGTCTGTCATGTAAAGAGCTATGAGTAGAAGTAGCTGGCAGGTGGGCATGAGTGATACTACAAAAAGCATCAGGCAAAGGATTCTTCCCTTTATATCCTCAATATCCTAACACCCTTAGCTTCAGTTGACTGATATTAAAAATGTTGCATTCAGTTTAGATGATCCCTAAGTCTCTAGTTTTTAAAATCTAGAATTCCAGGACTTGGAACTTCATTGACTGCCTTTTTAAAATAAAAGTCTGGCTGGGTATGGTGGTGCATGCCTATAATCCCAGCACTTAAAAGGCTGAGGCAGGAGGATCGCTGACAGTTTGAGGCTGGCCTTTGCTACATATTGAGATCAAGGCTGGCCTGAACTATATAGTGAGACATTGTCTAAAAAACAAACAAACAAGGTGAAACTTCTGGGCTATAGTACCACAGCCCCAAGCACTGAGGAGCAAAGCTGCCCCCAGTGCAGAGAAGGTGAACCTTCTGGGCCACTTTACAACTGCACCCAGTGCCAAGGTGACCCACATGGGCGCCAATAGCACCCCTCCCCCTATTGAAATGAGAAGACACATAAACAAGTCTCAAAACCAAACTTCCAGGTCACCTAAAGCAACACCAAAGTGAAATGATATGGAACAATCTGATATTCAACCACCTGGACTCCCTGAACTGGTAACGAAAGAAGATGTGGAAAAAATGAAATCAGAAATAATTTCTCAGGTAAAAGCAGAGATTGTGCCCATAGTGCAAGGCATGATTAATAAATCTAGAGAGGACACAGATTAAAAAAATAGAGGAGCTCAGGAACATGGTGGAATCCCAATGTAGGAAACAAATGGATTCCATAAAACAGATGCAAACAGATTTCCAGGAGATTAAAAACTCCGTTGAAAGTTTACCCAACAGAATGAGCCAATGGGAAGACAGAATTTCAGATATAGAAGATAAGATTGCAATTAGAGACCAGGAAAAGAAAAATTTTGTGAAAATAGTAAGAAACAATGATACATCAATCCAGCAGCTGCTAGATGATGCAAAGAAGAATAACATAAGACTGATAGGAGTCAATGAAGAAACAGGAGAGAGTGCAGATGACATAAAAAAAACTGTTCACAGAAGTGATGGCAGTCAATCTCTCTA
>NW_004624848.1:2677435-2694687 GCF_000247695.1 Heterocephalus glaber | reverse complement strand
AAAATAAATATATATTTTTCCTGAATAGACCTAAGATAAAGCAATGAGGTTTGGGGAGTGAATAGAATCTGCCATAATTTCTGAGGTCTTCGATGTGAGAGGTCAAACACATGTCAAAACTTACAAGATTGCTCTTCATGACACTGAGCAGATTGGTTCCAACAGAACATCTTTCCCAGTGCAATTTTTCCTGAAAACTTTAACCACTTGTCCCTCCTTGAGCAAAGTGTTAAACTCAATTACCTACTTTTAAAATTAATTAATAATATCACCAAAGGTTTTTTGCAAAAGAGCAATTGTTTAGATACGAAAAAAGTTTACAACATTGCTAACAAGGCATTTCACTCCTCAAGATGAAATCACTAAATATTTGGTGCTGCACTCTTTTCTGACCTAAGACTCCCTTCTAAAGGTGATGCCAATGCAATGCAAGCAAATGAGAGCCAGGGTGACCACACCAGACTGGAGGAAGCTGCTGAGGACCCCACAGAGCGAGCAAGGAGCGGGCAGGGGAGGTGAGGAGGCAGACTGTGGCCCTCGGGAGGATCTTGTTTGAGCACCAAGTTGGCACGATCTGACTTGCTACTTTTAAAAATGCATTTTAGATATTTTAAGCCCAGGAGGTCAAAGATCAGCACACTTGCTGGGATGAGAAATTACACGGTGAGACCAGAGGTGGAGAGGAAGATGAGGAGCTGACTCTCCGAGCAGAGATGCTGGTGGCCCCAAGGAGCCCTGGACCCAGAGGACATCCGTGTGGTTGGGCATGGGGCTGACTCGGCAGCAGACACGACAGGGACTGCACAGGTCTAATAGCATGCTAAGTAAATGCTTTATTTCATGGAAAATTACTGAAAGGGAAAGCATTGCATTTGAAAATTTTAAGCCTGATACATTCTTGTTTGCTCAAAGTATTCGGTTTTGCTTTTTGCTCTCCTTTTTGGAGGCCGGTGCTAGGGATTGAACCCAGGCCCTAATGCAGGCTAACCACATGATATACCACTGAGCTAAACCCCTAGAACCAAGGTAGCCTTTTCTTTTACATTGCCAGCAATGAAGGTGTATATGAAGTATAAGTGAAAGTTTTATATTATGGCTTGTATCTAGAAGGCCCCACAAAGCCTCATTCGGCCACAGGTGGGGAGTTTTGAAGGTGTCTGGACTAGGGTGTGTGACTGTGGATTAAGGGTGTGATACTGGGATTAAAGGTGTGTAATAAGTAAATGTGTTCAGCGTAATTCTAGGAGTGGATAATTGAAGACCCACCCTGGGTATGGGTGACACCAATCAATAGGCTTATATCCTGGATGGAATATAAAGGGATAGAGGTGGCTGCTGCTGCTGCTCCCTGCCTCCTGCTACCCTGCCATGGACTGTTTCTCCTCTCCCAGACCACCCTGCCTTGGAGCCAGCTGACTATGGACTGAAAACTCTACAAACAGTGGGCTGAAATAAATCTCTCCTCCTTTACCTTTGGGTCAGATATTTTTGTCTCAGTAACAAGAAAAGTAACTAAGACACTTGATTACCATATTTTTCAAAAGGTTGGCTCAACAAGTCTTAGAAAGGGAGGTTTCTATGGCCAATCTGGGAAAACTGGGTGTTCTCCCTGCCATGTCTCTCTGTTCTGACTTTTTGGAGGATAAGTACATTACTGATGCTGTCAATTTATTTCATTTCCATCAACTAAAGTTGAAGTGCCATTTAGCAATTTCATTAACTGAGATTCTGTTGGGTTTTGACCTTGGGATTTCCAACTTCGTGACTTTTTATTCTTCTCTGCAATCTTTGCTAGCCTGTCTTAGAGAATTCATCTGTCAAGAGAAAATTACTTCTAGTTCTTTCATATGTCAAAATCCTGTCATCATACCCATGTGGCCCATTGTGACTCAGTAGAAGAGGTGAGGTTTCTGATTTTTATTGGCACTTACTTTTCTTTGTACTATCTAAGTACACACATCTATCCCCTCCACCTTTACATGAACTGATGTCACTGTGGATATTGTCACTTGACTACTCAAATGCAGAATGTGAGACATTTTTCTCTCTTGTGCTTATCAGGATGATGATTCTACAACACAGATTTGTCATTCCAAAAGGCTTTGCTTAACATACTCTTACTTAGTGGGATATTTAACATACCTATTTAAAATAAATAAATTGATAAACTGATTGAAGAACTAGGGTTGTTTTTCTTAGGGACTCTCTGGGGACTTTTTGAAAAAAAACTGGCTAAGAGAGAGAAGTTTAACATCACCTGGAGACCTCACTAAATATAAGGTCATCTACTTCCCTTTTTCAGAATCTCTCTATGCAGTGCTTAGTTCTCCCCTCCACAAGAAATGCTGTGGAAGAAGCCCAGGCCCTTTTGGTGCTTCCGGTGTCCCTGTGGCTCTGTCACTACCAAGTAGTCTGAATGCAGCATCTCAAGGTATTAAGAAACACACAGGTGGACATGAGCAGCCACACTGAGCCTTTCTAAGATGTCAGATGTCTTTACATTACTCCTCACTCACAGCAAGAAAGAACAGAATAGCCTGTTCCTTCGATGTAGTAGGTTTGTGAGAATCATGAGGCCACTTTCTGAGCAGGACTATAGCTCAGCTGGCACAAGCTCTGCAGAGAGCATCCAGGTTGTGACCCTTGTTCTGGCTGTACTGTCGCATAGTGATAGACTGTGAGCTGGAGCCCCAGCTCTGCCACCCCAGCAGTGAGACCTTGGAAAGCGAGTGAAGCCCTGGAGATGCACACTGTTTTCATCAGTTGAAAAGTCCCTAAGGGTACTATGGAAGGATTATGGCATGTATTGTTGGAAGCCTTCTAGATAAAGATAAAGGGAATCCACTGGTCTAGGGCCTTATGGCATGAATCTGCTGATTTTTCTTCCCAGACTGGAATGAACAGAGACTGAAGTCTTTCTTACTCTCCCATGACTGGTGTGCCCAGGATGTTCAGAGAACCTGTGTGTTACACTGTCACAATCAAACTCATTAGCGCTGCAAGGCATAAACTGTACAAGAAAAACAATCCCATGGTTAGAAAAATGACATCAGCAAAAGGTTTAAATTTTTCACACTGTCCCTGTATTCAGAAAGTCAGGAAAACACAAAATAATTGCATTCATCTAGAAAAAAGAAGGGACTATAGTAACAATTGCACTCTTAAAAAACAAAAAGGAGGAAAGAAATTGCTGAGTTTGCTCGAGTATTGCAGAAGGCAGCTCCTGCAAGATGGAGAGGAGACTGTAAGTAGCTGTGATTTTCCTCATTAGAGGGTCATACATGGAGGCAGAAAGCTTCAAATTAGGATTTTCAGATAGTCTAGTCTTAGGATGGGAAGACATGAAGGATAGTCTTTGTTCTCCTAGTTTCTATCTAAAAGGCAAATCTTGTAGTGGCTCTCTTATGGGCCTGGGAAGAATAGTCACTTTTCCTTCTATCTACCGTGCTCCAGCTCCAGTGTTGGGGTGTCCTGGGTTATACTGGTTCATGGAAGCCAACTATGATCATAGATTCCCAGTTCCCTGCTCAGTAACATCAGATTAGCAGCTTGGAATCAGCCACAATGGGAGAAATTGGGACATTCAGGGCAGCCTTGCCCACCACAGCCCATTGCAATGATTTCCTAGCACTGCCCTGATCCACAAATCCTGGCATCTACTGCGACACACACAGCCCCTCACAGGCCCCACCCTGCACACATAGTGAATGATTAACTTCACTTTCCACCAGATCCCAAGACATGGCCCTTGCCCCCTCTTGGTTCCAATATTGTAATTTTAGTGAACAGTTGGACAAGAGAACTGGCAATGCTTAAATCCTTATAGTCTTATCTTAGTTACTTTTCTCATTACTGAGTCAAAATACCTGACAGTCACAAGTTAAGGGAGGAAAGGTTTATTTAGCTCACAGTTTGTAGAGGTTTCAGCCTGTAATTGGCTGGATCCAAGGCAGGGTGGCAGGGCAGACAGGCATGGCAGAGGAGAAACAGATCATGGTGGGCAGAAGGTAGCAAAGCAAGCCAGAGAGGACCACAGCTCTTTCTATCCCTTATATTTATCTAGGCTATGTAGGGTGGGTAGCACTCACACCCTTAATCTTACTGTTCTTGATCCTACATTGCACCATGAATCAATCCCAGTGTCACATGCTCTAGATCCAGCCACCTCTGAAAAAGCCTCAGCTATGACTGCATGGGGCTTTGGGGGGACACCTAGACACAGGCCATAACAAGTCTCATTTCTATTTTCAAAGTATTACTGGGCAGCAATGACCGTTATACCATTTAGCTACAGCTTGAGAGATTGTCAGTTGCTCAGAGACATAAATAGCTTAGGTAGATGACTTCTAATATGTCTTCCTTTAAAATTACCTGTTCAAAGCGAGGGGAAGTATCTTGAGGGCAATTGTTATGTGTCTTTTATTATAAAACTTTTAAAATATTTAAACATTCACCATATATTTCCATCACTCCTTGTGTGTAGATAGACAATGTTGAATTGCTAAGAAACTTTACTCAAGGAGTTAAGTTGTACCCTTAAAATTTTACCCACAGACTTAAGCTTCACAAGTCATAATGAAAAGAAAATCTCTAGCCTACTAATTTCCTGTTAAAATGTAGCAAAGAGCTTAAGTCAAATCAAATATTAGTTCTTTAGTGCAAATTTCATGAGCATCTCTACAAGTTTCCTTCTTCTATTTTTGAACTATGAGGGAACTGTGAATAGCTAATTCATACCATTGCCTACAGGCCTCTCTCTCTCTAACAGGTTAGAACTGTGTAGAAATCGGGATCTGCCTGAGCAGCTCACTGGGCTGACAGGCGGGGCCACTCGGCCTCAGGTCCTGGCTATCAATACCTTGGGCCACCTGCCCTGTGCCTCCAGTGACTGGACGAGGAGCTCTGGCCTAGACAGTTCATGCACTGTCCACAGTTGTCCCAGAGCCTGGCACACCGAAGACACCAAGTTAGTTCCGACGGTGCTGCATGGGATGAAAGCTTGTGAATATTACAGAGCCCAAATGATGTTATTTTGTCATTGTTTCATTGTAGGGCAACTCTTCAGCCACTGCTTACCACTCCCCTCTCTATTCTAGGGCCTGAGAAATTCAGTTATCAAGTGTTGGAAATTATGTCACAAATGCTAAGAATGGAGCCCCTTAGGAAAATATCCAAACGCTTAAAGAAACAGGAATCTTGAGCAACAAAGCTGCTTTACCATTTATCATCATTGTCCATAATGTGCCATGCAGCTGCTCTTCCTCTGCTCTGTGGCAGGCACCCTGGGTTTTCCAGATGCTTTCATGGTGAAGAGGCCTTCAGCTATTCTGAGCCAGTCAGCTCCACTGACTAATTAATGCAACATGTAGACTGACATGTCCACCTCATCTCTGCGTGTGAGTATCAAAGTCCTCTCTCCCATAGGTTGTCCAGGTCCAACAGCAAACCTGCAGGGAAGAGTGGCTGTGCTGGCTTTCTTCTCTTTGACACACCTCAGTTCCAAATTCCTGCACATTTGCTCAGAGAGCCCTTACAGAGGGGTTTCTGGAGATGTCTCCCCTGCCTCCTATGATTATGTACAGAACTCAAATTTCCAGCTGGTTATTTCTGACTCCTCTCTCAGCTCCTACACATCTAATTTTGATCATACCAGCTATCTTCCCCAAGACCTCTTTCTGTTGGGTCAGGTGACCCTTGAACACAGGGCCTAAGACATACTCCTGTCTTCTTGCAGCTGGCCGGTAAGGCCACAGGAAATACAAACTTCAGAACTGAGGCTCATGGAAGAGCAGATTCTTCCAAGCATAACTTAACCTGGTTGTAAGAAGTCACTTCAGGCAGCTTCCCAGTTAGGATTCCTCAGGTAGAGCCATTTCTTTGCTTTCTCCTGTAAGTGCAGGGGGTACACTGCCCACTCTTTAGGTAATCATGGAAGCCCCTCACTAATAACAGCTCCGTTCCTTCACAGTGGTGTGGCAGTGCAGTGGGCACCCAGCACTGTTCTCTCTGAAGGAAGCCTGTCCAACCCCCAAAACCCACAAACACTTCACTTTCAAAACTTTGAGATTTTCAGTGACTGTCCACACATTTCCTGAGAGGTTTTGGTGCTCTTTGCAGCTCTGCCTGGCTGGCCTAGTATATTCCTTGGGAAGGAGAGCCTGGTGAATGGCTACCATCAGGTGCCCAGCACTAAAGCAATTCTGAATTATTGGTCATGTTTCAGATCATTTAATTGCATATTTATGTGACTTAATACAGGTGAGATATATCTGTCTTAAAATCAGAAAAAAAAAAGCTTCTTTTTGAAAAATGAAGTCTTACCCAGAGCTGATGCTATAATTTTGGGTAAATTTTTGGATAGATTAAGTCATTAGATAATGTAGTTTTAAATTATCTCAAAGAGCAACATTAGATTTTATTTGATGTGAAACTGGAAATGTTTACAATTTTAGTATGTGACACTGGCATTCAAGGCAATCCTGATAGATCAGATAAATAGTTATTCCTGGTACTCCAGGCCTGGGAGGTTTGCCGGATTCCAGCTGGTGATGCTGTAGCCAGGACTTCCTGGTGCCTTGGTTGCCTGGCAACCCTTCTCCTTCTCCCCTCCTTTTTTCCTTCCAGAGGTGCAGAATACAATGTCAACTGGGATTGAAGTTGGCAGATAAGGAAGTCAGTTTCATTACATCAGCCAGGTCTTGTTTGGCATAGACACAGTCTGAACTTCAGTGTCTGACAAGTCCAAATTCAAATACTGACCTTGGAAAAGATCATGAACCTCTCTGAATTTGCTTTATAACTGAATATTCCTTTCATGAATATGTCCAAGAGTTCTGAGTGGAACTGTCCCACTTACTGCTCAAGAAGGCAGCACTTTCACATTCTCTCTGTGGGGACAGCCACTCGCCCTCCAGCGGTGCACTGGCATGTGCTCCAGGGCTGACCCAACAAAGGTTTTGCCAGTAATTTGGTGGGGTGTTCTGGGGAGCTCTATGATGAAAGTAGTCATTACCCAATTAATTGATTTGTTTTATTTCATTCAAAAATAGTTAGAGAGACCTGTTTTATGTTCTATAAATTATGCCAAGCACTAGGAACCCCATAGTGAAGGTGAACACGGCCTTGAGTTGGGGAAGACAGTGGGATGTTGGAAGGCTCAGAATGGTGGGAGAAGTAAGAGAGAAACCGAGGCAGTGGAATTCCAGGGAGTGGGAAGAATCCTCGCCAGGTTCAGCCTCTGCACTGTGGCTGAGCATTTGGATTTCACGGTAGGCATTCTTTCCAGAAGTGGGATTTGAGCATATGCAGAGGACTGGCCTTTCAGAAATGAAGAATTGAAGAGCCACAAGGGAATCACAGAAGCTTAAGGGACCATCTGTGTAGGACCTGGGAAAGAATAGGAGAGAACTTATCTCTAGGATGGACCCAGATATGATGGTGTTCTAGTTCTGCTCCATTTCCTTTCTTCCTTACTTGGAATGTGGTGATGGCTTTGTTATCGGGATTGCCTAACTCCAACACCTACTTCATAAAAGTGTTAGTTTTCTGTCCCTGTGACAAAATCCTTGAAATTATTCAACTTATAAAGGAGAAAAGGTTCATTTCAGCTCATGGTTTCAGTCCATGGTCAGCTGGCCATGTCCGTTTAAGTGTTTGGTGTTGCAGAACATCATGGAGGAAGCAAGTGACAAAGGACTGCTTACCTCACAGCAATTGGAAAGCAGAAAGAGTGAGGAAGGACTGAGTTCCAATATTCTCTTTGGAGACACACCCCCAATGCCCTAACTTCCTCTCACTAGGGCATACCCCTTAAAGTTTTCACTACCTCCCAGTAGCACCACAGGCTGGTGATTAAGCCTTAACACATGGGCTTTTGGGGGACATTGAGGACCCAAATTACAGCCACCAAGATGAAACAAATGTGAAGAACAACCCCTAACACAGGGTTGGGCACACATGGAATTATGGTAGCTGTTGTCATTCATTTTATTACCACTATAAATTATTGTGGTTTTTTCTTGCATCATATCTCTATTGTAATCCCTGCTTAATACTGTTTATTTTAAAGTAATAATCTAGTTGATCATGTGTTCATATGACTTCCTTTCTCACCTCCTGATGGGACCCCTTGAGGGGAGTGAGTCTTATCTATCTCTGTATCCTAAGCACCCAGCCTAGGGCCTGACACAATTGTACTAGGTTTTGTTAAAATATAACAATGAACATTTTTAAATTAACAAGCACTAATTGTACACATTAGTGGGGTTCAGTATGGTATAACACCCATTGATCAAATCTAACCTCTATTCTTACTCATTCCCACACCCTTTCCAATCCCTATCTGATTCTTAAGTTAAAATTTTTTGGCTTCCACATATAACAGAAAACATGAGGTCGTTTCTGTATGTGTCTGACCCATTTTACTTAATGTAAGGTCCTACACTTAAATGCATTTTGCTGCAAATGACAGTATTTCAATGTTATCTATGGCCAACAATACTACACTTTGTATACATTCCACATTTTCTTTGCTCATTCATCAGTTGATGGGCACCTAGGCTGATTCTGAAACAGAACAAAACCAAGGTTTTTTTTTTTTCTTTTTCCTTTCACACCTGAGAATATGCCCTTGACTTTGACTCATATTTATTTGATGGGAGTTCACCTCCACTGATCTTTCATAGGCTCAGTCTTAAAATCCAGTTTCTGTGTCTACTAAATGTATATTACAAAGATGATCAATCACTTTGGCTGACCACATAAATATCTCTTACACTTAGATCTAAAACGCCCCTCAAGTGTAACATATAAAGTACATATTTTAAAATTAATTTTCATAAAACAACTCTGCCTTATCACATGAAAGTATTAAGTAACATAGATTGTAAAGTACAAGCTTCTCTAGGGTCCAGGAAGTCTGCACTAAAGTCTTAACATTAAAATTGAGACCTGAGGAATAGAGTTAGAGACCCAGTTGAGGAATGAAGCAGGGCAGGTGGAGGACAGGTTCATGATGATGAAACCATTATAACTCTTGGAAGAATGTGATGAAAAGTAAGACTTCAAGGTCAGAAATGGCAGAAGAAAACAAGTCATGCATTTTTAGAAATCAGGAAATTATATATTAGTTATCTATTGTTGCTATAACAAATCCCACAAACACAGTAACGAATGGATACATGTTTATTAACTCAGTTTCTGTAGGCTTCAGAGCAGAGCAACTTAGCTGGGCTTTCTGCTCCAAGAATCTCACAAAGCTGGGAAGGGTTCTCAATGGGGAAAAAAATCACTTACAAATTCACGTGGTCTGCTGACAGAGTTTCTTGCAGCTATACATCTGAATGAATGGGTTTCATGCTGCTCATCGGCTATAGATGCCACCTTCAACTTCTAGAAGCTTCTAGATTCACATATGGCTGCAATTCCTTTCCACATGTAGTTCCCCAACATGGCTATTTGGCTTACACAGAGGCAATGCAATCATCTTTACCATACTCCATTGATCAGAAGCTAGGTGAAGCCCTATGCACACTCAATGAGTGGAGCTTATTCAGAGCTGTGAAAACCGGGAGGTAAAGTGGACCGTGGGAGCCACCTTAGAGCCTGTCCACCACAGCCCACAACACAGAGGTAGCTTTTTGAACTTTATTACAGGTTAATGAAAATCACTGGAGGGTTTTAAACAAGGAAAAATAAAGTGATCAGATTCACAACTTATGATGATAGACTAGAAGAGAGTTAGATTAGAATAACTGTGCAGGCTGTTTGCATTGGAGTGGTGGGGGCTGACACTGAACATTCACAGAGTGTGGGGTGCAGATAAACAGAGGCATCCAGTTGGTGCTAAGGGCTGTAGGAAAGGTCTATAGGACACTGCCTTGGAAGTTAGTTATCAGGAGCTGAAGAGAGCACTTGCCGGCAGGATTGAGAGAAGAGAGTGTGGGATCCTGGTAAAAGGATCCAGAGCACGTGGTAGGACTGGAATGTGCCTTAAGGACTTTTTCTAATGGGCAGAGTGTGAGAAAATAATAATTTTTCCATAATATATAAAATGTAATATGTATAGAATAATAGATTCCACTAGCTAAGACTTGGGTTTACTGAGCCCCAAGGGTTCCCACTGTGTGCTAAGACAGCTCAGCTTTCTAGACACCTGATCTGGAGAGCTTTCTGCAGGGATAAACCAGGAGAAATCCAGTGTTCTATTTGTTTCCAAAGAAGGTGTTAAATAAGCAGGAGGCCATGGCCCAAGGCTGTCTCTGTACTTTGAATACCAAGGTAAATAACTACCCACTACAACCTAACTCAGTTGCCAAAACCTGACTTAGGAATTTGTTTTGTAACAGCTGGGTCTCAGCCAGTCAGGGAGCCAAGAGATTGGGCTGTGTCCAAAGAGAGGAAATGCCTGGCTATAATGGACCTCACAGTCTCTGTACTCTACCTTCATTTTACTGTCTATAAATCCCCATGCCGAGAAACGCAGCTCTCTGAACCTGTCCTCTTTCTGAGTGCTCCTATTGGTGAGTTGTTCTTTATTCAAAGAAAGTCTGCTTCATGTAACTCATCTAAAACCTTTCTTTTAGCAAAAGAATTACTGTACAACATCACAGGAGTATACTAAGAAGCAAGGACAAGAGTTAATAGTAAAAAGCATATAATACTCAAATTGGGATTCATTCATTACTCAATTAGGATATGAATTTAAGGCTGGCGACTGTTCACTACTAAGCCTCAGCATGATGTTGGAAACACACAGTAGTGCTCAATAAATATGTGTAAAAATATGTATGACACAAATGAATGGCTCAGGCACTAAGAAATGGAACCACAATATGCTATAAATCCAGCCATGAATCTTAATTATTGTTTATAATATTTTCATGAAGCCAGGACAGAGGTACAAAAAAATAATAATATTATTGTTGTGAAGTCTACAGTCTTCTTCCATAAATATATTATCCGTCTTTTCCTCTTAATTCCTTGATTTTCTTTGTTAAAATATTTATTTTTTCATTGTTATTTTCAAAGTTATTTATAATAAGTAAACTAGGAGAGCTTATCATTGTATAAAGGAAGCAGTACTGCCTATAAACCATACCTCCATCATTAACTCTTTGACCTCTAAAATGCAGAAGGGAATTCTCATGTCAAAGTAGTTTGCCTATCATTTGGAGGAGGCAGATAAAATTGTACAGGCTGCTGTGGCAGATTACTGTACACAGAGTCCATTTGCTTCTAGAAAAAGAGGTTTTCTTCCCAGTGGACCAAGGTAGTGAATATTTCTTAAACCTTGATAATCTTACTACCTGGAATCCATTTGGTAGATATGTTAGCCCTATTTCACGCCCTTATCACCAGAATCAACTGAATACTCACAACCATAATTCAATTCATTGAATAAATACATCTTTTTCAAATTATCATGACAATAACATGTTTTAATACTTATGTTTTAAGCTTAAAATAGCTTCTAGTCCTACTTACTTTTAAAGCAACCCAAGCTAACTAAAATAATATAGGATAACAGTAACTGAAAAACCACATGCATATTACTTCACTCATTCAGTCAAAATCACCAATTTAACCTTTGTTTAAGTGTTTTAGACCTTTATCTATTTTATTTGTTAGCTTATATTTACAAATTTTATACTTTTAGTGTGACATGCCATCCATGGTATTCTTCAACCATTTTTTTTGCGTACTCTATCCCATCCAGATAAAATTATTTTACCTTCATTAATTAGAATTTTAATTTGTCAATTCCTATTTCTTGATATAGAATTGATTTTCACTTTTCATTCTTATAACTAGCACTGATAAATACTACCCTCAATTTAAATTTTCACACATTTTTGAATACTGTCCTAGGAGAAAGAAACAAAACTTACTAAGATTTTATATATTTTAGGCTTGTGATAATGTGATATTCCACTGCTAAGCTGTACTCCAAAAATGTAAAAACACACGCTTCCTACCTCCACTCCATGACATAGACATTCTCTGAAGCTAAGCCAGAGAAGGATCACAAAATGTGCAAACTGAACTGAGATGGAGTTCTGCGCTCGCGTTGATGAAGGACAGCTTCTTACAACTGCCACGGAGAGGCGTTCAGCTGAGAGTGCTTCGGGTGCAAAGTGCGGCAGGAGTTGCAGTTCTGAGTTAGTGTGGAGTGTGTGGGCCATGTGGCTTGACTTGGAAACAGAAGTTGCTGCTGGGGACTGCAGCTGCCCTGCAGAGCACAGGCCGGAAAGGTGCAACCCACGGCCTCTGGTTTACTTAGCACACAGCCAGGGGAGGCACGGAGCAGTTGCTGTCGCTCAGTCTCCTTCTAGGTAGGATGGCAAACAGGGATACAGGTGCATTTCTTTTCGTCATGAATTTTATACTAACTCTATAGCAAGACAAATGTTTCGAGTCTGTAATTTCTAGTAGTCTGGGGTGGGGGAAGCAAGCTTTGGTTTGCCTAACTAGGAATTCATGAGGAAAAAAGAGAACTTTGACTTGTATATACTGGACAGTGGACAGTGTTGGAACAGAAAGAAAATTAATTCAATGTAAACAACCAGGAAATGAAAATAAGCATGTCACAACTAATTCTCTCTAGACCCCTTTGACAGGAATGCAAGGATTCTATTGGGAAAATACAGAGGTTATTATGGAAAGCTTTGTTAGAGAAAGATATAGATATATATCTAGATATATCAAAGCATAAAAGCTTTGTTACTTTAAATGAAAGCTTTGTTAGAAAGATATATATCTATATCTTATAGACATATATCTAGATAGATAGATAAAAGCATTGAATTCTAGGATAAGAGAATATAACTTTTACTTTCAATGAGAGGGAGTCATTTGAATGTTTCTGTGCAGGGAAATAAAGTGAAACCGTCATGGTTCATCTGATCCTGCAAGCATGCAGAGAAAATATTTATTGAAAACCTATTCTGAACTAAGGACATATTAGACATGAGAATTCTTTTCAAAAGTCTGTGCTTATAAAGCCTACAGTGTAGGCATCATTATGCAAGGAGATAGTAACTTGTGTTTGACAACAAATCAGAGGAGGAGAGCTCTGGCAAGGAAGTCCTTTTCTCTCACCATGTGCTCCATACCAAGGCACCTGGGCTTTAGAAATACGTCTAGTTTTCTTTCCTACCATGGATTTATTATAGCTGTCTTAGTCTGTTCATGGTGCTATATAAACCACCTTAGACTGGATAACTTATAAATGACAGAGTGTATTCTCCAATTATGGAGATCGGGAAGTCTGAGAGCAAGGCACCCCCTGGTCTGTGTCTGGTGAGGGCTGTTCTCTCAGCTTCAAAGATGGCGCATCAGCTGCGTCCTCACATGGTGGAAGGGACAAGACAGGAACCAGGCCACTCCCTTCACACTCTCCAGTGAGAGCACTAATCCATTCATAAGGGCAGAGCCTTCAGGCTTAATCACTTCCCGAACAGGCTCCAAGGCTTTATATGATCAGGTTAGGGCTTCAATTTCACCGCATGAATTTGGGGGAACACATACATTCAGACCACAGCATTTGCTATGGGAGGTTTATGCTGTAGTGTAAGACTAAGGCCACTTCCAGGCTCTGATTTTGGAACCAGCCTGTCACATCCTGTCTTCATTCATGCTGTGACCTTTCATGAAGAGGTTATTTCCCTCCTGAGGAGACCTGAAAATGTCCAGTATTATGGTTATTATGTGGATACGTCTATCTGATTTCCAGGAGGCAAAATATTTATAAACTCACTTGACTACACATCTAAACTCATACTCTCCATTATCCATAATGAAGCTGGGCTACTGATCTTCCTATTGGGAACTTCTTTCCTCCTCTTAGATGGTCCCAAAACCATGAGACAAAAGGAACATTTTGCTCCTTCCATAAAAGAACTAAATTATCTTAGGTATGAAGCAAAAACAAAATATACATTATAGAAAAGGAAAGCATGTAGTAGTCAAATACATAAGTAAAGATACTTGTTATTGATATAAAAGGTCTTTATTTGTATATTTGACCACTAATAATAACTACGAAGAGATACTGAAAAATAGAGTGCAATAAGGGATTGGATAGTGAAGGGGGAGGGAGAACAATGTGGATGCTCCGAGCTAAAGAGCTGTTACAGAGGGGCTTGGTCATAAATAGACCGACATTCTGGCAGAGAACTGAAATCAGTGATGGACCAGCACACATGTATGGCTAAGACAAGAACATTCCTGGGAAAGCAAACTTCAAAAGCAAGGCCCGTGGGGCCTGACAAACCAAGGTAAGTAACACTCAGGTAACCAGGAGATAATTGATAGATGTTCGATCATCGGGGAGAGGGATGGTGAATGGGATTTGTGAATATAAGATTCCCCAAAAGTCCTCAGTTTTTTGAACTTGTGTGTCAGGGTGGGAGGTCTATCCATGACACCGTAGAGGAAACTGAAATATGACGTACACTGCAGACTGAGAAGAGCAAGATTTATAGAATTAAGGAAAGATGATTTTTCACTTGAACTATACAGATACTTGCTTGTGGATGACTTTAACTTCTGTTAAGAAAAGGACTTTGAATATATCCAATTAAATCTCATTTAAAATAGCACCTAAATGTATTCCCTTAAAAGCACTAGTATTCCATGTTTTGCTAAGCCTAATGATAAATCTGTCATCTTAATCTACCTTTCTCTATCATTAATTATAATGCAGCTATTAGGTTAACAATGATGTTACTAAATAAGGTACACTAATTTTACGTCTAGAATTAAATGTTAAAGAAAATTACACCTTCCTTCAAGAACATTATTGAAGAATAAATATAGTACAACAATATCTGACAGTGCCTTTCAGAGTACTTCAAGGGAACTGTTTTTAAATGAGAAGAGGATGCTGGGGAGAGAGATACCAAAATTCTAACATATAAAATATAAATATAATGCAAAATAATATGGGATGTGGACAATTCTGAGTAATAATATAAGTTAAAATTAGCCAAAACAATAAAAAGATGAGCCTTCTGGAGAGATCATTTACTTTAGAATTCTGGTATATTTCAATTTTGGTTAAAGTTCATAAATTACTGGAGAAATTCACACACTTAAGCAGTATCAGACAGAGAGAGAGAGAGAGAGGTGGCTGGACGTGACACACACTGTCTTAGAGCCCTGCTACTCTCTCTTAACAAACAATGGAAACTGTTAATTTGGATAACTGGTAACATTTGGGAGTCGATTTATTTGCCAAATGCCAGCAAGTCTGCCTTAAGGCAGAGGTTGGTTGTCTAGGAGGCCAGGTAATGCCATGGGCTTCACCTGCCCCTAGATTTCAACTCCAACTCCTCAACTCTGCTACTGCAGAGAAAAAGCAGCCTTAGAGGACAAGCCAGTGTTTCTGACCTTGTGCCAATCAAACACTAATTACAGAGCACAGGAGGCTGACCACATATGGCCTGAGCCATGGTTCGCAGAACATGACTTTGGATAGCAGAGTACATTAAATTAGCCTGTGGCTAATTCCTTCAAATTACTCTTCCTTTCTCAGCAGAATTCATGTATTTGAGATATTTTAGGTTCAAGCTTTGAAAGTGAAGTTTGAATACATTGGTCTCAGGAATCTCTACCTTCTTTAGGATGTCTTTGTTTTCATAGGTTCTTAGAGTTTGTTAAATATTTATTTGTCACTTGCTGTAGGTCGCCACCTGATCTAGGCACCGATGATACTCAATGAATAAAAGTCAGACATTTTTCCCAGCAGCAGAGAGTTAAGGAATAAGAACTACCATAATACGCTCATACCAAATGCAGTGTGTCAGATGGGGAGACAGGCTTTGGACACAGAATGAAAGCAGGAGAGGCAAAGCGTGCAGGAGGACAGGGTAGAGGAAGGTGCCAGTGTGCCCTGTCTTTGCTGGGAAGAGGATTTCAGATGGACTGGAGGTGATTGGTGATTAGTCCTGCAGGTAGTGGGAAGAGTACCTGGGCAGAAGAAAGGCAAAAAAAAGCCCATGTCTATGTGATACTCAACGATGGGTCCGGTGTGGCAAAGGTGGAGTGCAGGACAGTTGTACAAGGACAGTCGTAAGGAATTACATTAGAGAGATGGGAGGTGGGGCCTTGACAACCACTGGAGGGGCTTCTGCTTTGAAAGAAATGGAGAAGGGGCCATGCAAGATGTTAAGTGGAGGAGTCTATCAGAGCAAAGAGACAATTTCTCTTCTTCAGCTTTAGAACCTAAACTTGGAGTCAGACATGGTGGAGGCTCAAAGCTGTTAGTGGCAGCCAGCACCTCGAGGACTGATGAAAGCAGCTATTGTGCCATACTCAAGGTACCCACCCATATACCACCCTTGGGATTCAAGAAGCCCACATGAGTTTATTCTCAGAAATGTAAACGTCCAGTTTTCAGAGACCTTCAAGGAAGATTTCTCCACACTTTCATGGGAATAGAATGTCACTGCAAGAAAGCAAAATGTTTTCTCATTGTATTTGCACTTAGACCTAACTGTGAAAAAAGTTGTGGTGACCAACCACATCTCAGTCTGAGTAATCCGGGGCACACACATTGTTTTAAATATGCACAAAGATATCTATGTGAAATGCACCCAGCAGTGGATCCCAGCATACATAATCTTCATTCACACAGCTTACTTTATGTAATCTGTGCTTACTGAAATATTAGGTATTCAGAGTTCATACCTATGTGAAAATTCTCCCCTACAGGCCAGTTTGTTTGTAATAAAAACCACATTTTGAGCCATCAAAGGGTTCAGCTGTTTGTTTTGGTAGAATATTCTCATCTTTCTGAGCATATTTCAGCTTTCC
Organism: Heterocephalus glaber; assembly: GCF_000247695.1. The sequence continues at coordinate 2,677,872 of NW_004624848.1, read as the reverse complement.
ACGTGGTATATTTGTATGAGGAGACGCTTTCTGAATTAAAGTGTAATGAAACTGAAGTCACCTCCCTTGATCAACAACAGGGGAAGCACATGCCACCTGGTTCTACACTACAAAGATGCAGAGGACACCAGACCACCAGACCACAGCACTGGAGCTAATCAAGTTCTCAGCATTTAAAGAATTCCTGCCCAGAGGTAGGGGATTCTGAGTTGCCATCCCACTCCTCCTGGTCCAGAGGAAGGGACTGCCCTGCCACCATCCCTACCACCACTCCCTGCCCCTGTCCCACCTCTCCCAGCTCAGAGGAGGTGAGCAGAGCAGGCACCAACAGCACCACCCTGTCCCCCCAGTTGAAATGAGAAAACACATAAATAAGTCTCAAAACCAGACTTCCAGATCACCTACAGCAACCCCAAAGGGAAATGAGATGAAACACT
>NW_004624848.1:2645305-2658840 GCF_000247695.1 Heterocephalus glaber | reverse complement strand
TAAAAAAAAAAAAAAAAGGTTATTCATTCCACTTTTTTCTCGCTGTAAAGTTTTCCTCTCATTCCCTGGCAAGGTAATTGTTTCCAGACTTTGCTCCTGATAGTAGTAGGTGTCTTCTGAGATCTTCCCTAGAGAGCAAGACAGATGCTTGAACTTCTGGGCTCTCTTTCCCATCCCCTGCTCTGGACTCTGAGGGCAAGGCCCAGGCACTATTTTCATATACACATCAACAAGAATCTCTTCTGCACCATTATGCTCTTTTGTCTATTTAATTTGTTTTTACAAGGATGCTTAATATTATCAGCTTAACTGGGCCAAGGATGCCAGCTCCCTGTAGGCATTATTCCAGGCAGAGTCTGTGGGTGTACTCTGCAGGAAATGAGCAATCTCACGCGTGAGCTGAGGGACTAGATGGTCTTGCCCAGCCTGGCTGAGCCTCCTCGGATCTGCTGAACCTGGAATAGTACAAAAGGAGGAAGGAGGAGTTCATTCTCTGCCTAAGGTAGTGTCAGGTAAAAGAGCTGAAAACCAAGACCACACCAGAACCACAACAAGCCTTTATTGTAGGGATTATCTACCGGGCGGTCTCCAAGGAAAGGACAGAGAGCAATATGGCCGGCACAGGGAGCACTTCTTATAGGAGCTGGGGTGGGGCTTGTAGGAGCTGGGGTGGGGTTGAGTGATGCAGTGGCTAGGGACTGGAGGAGCCTGTGACGTCACTAGTTGCTAGGAGGAGAGCAAGTATCAGGTTACTCTTTTGGTGGGAAAAGGGGCATGTTGGGAAGAAGGTTGTCTTTTGGTGGGAGAAGCCATCTTGGGGTTGGGTTTTAGGTGGAGCAGGGCATTATGGGAAGGAGGCCACTTTGGGCGGGAAAGGAGCCGTCTTGGAACTGAGCTTAGGTGGGAAGCAGGATATTATGGGAAGAAGGAGGCAGCTATTATATGTAGCAGCCATTTTAAGGTGAGGGAAATCCATCAGGTAGGATATCAGTCTTCTGGCTTTGGCACTCTTGGTTCTCAGATCTTTCCACTGAGACTGGTGCATCCACCATCAATTCTCTGGCTCTTAGACCTTGGAACTACAGGACTGGCTTCTCTGGGTCTCCACTTTCCAGACAACAGACCAGGGGAGCTTCAGCCCTACAATAACGTGGGCCAGTGCCTTGTAATAGGTCTCCCTCTGTGTGTCTCCATCTCTCTGCTTCTGTCTGTCTCTTTGTGTCTGGGTCTGGATCTTCCCACCCCATATATTGTAAATATATAATATACATTGCAAATATGTATTATGTATTTCAAATATTATATACATATACATATACATATATATATATATATATATATATTGTTTCTGCTGTTTCTCAGGAGAGCTCCAATATAAATTTCTAATACATTTACTGTGCATCTGTCTCCTTTTATGAGCTCTCTCATAAAACATGAGATTTATACAAGGAGTTTATTTCATAATATGGAACACTATGTAGGGGAAGACATCTATAATTCCAAATTATAGTTCTGTAATGTTTGGAAGAGGTATAAACATGGCTAAGAAAATTCAGTTAGCTGCTAAGATTATAAATTATTCTGCTGAAGATGAATTTGTGTTGGTATGGATGTAGGTCACTTGCATCTGCTTTCAATAGGTTTTCTGCCCCAGAGTTGTTTCCCTGAAGTTTCCTCATCTATATTTATAATCATATCTATCTCTATACTGGTATACATATCTATATTTATCTATATCTCTATCATCTATATCCATCCAGATGATATTGTAAATAGTTCTCAAAATTTCTAACTTCTTCAGGCTTACCAAAATTTTGCTGCTATAAGTTTCATGATTCCTTATGGTCATCAAGAAACTCATATCACACAATACTTGAACTGTCTGCTTGCAAGACAGAAAACAGATTTGTAATGAATAGGAGTAGTGGAGGTGTGGAAACACATTAGGAGAGAGTATAATGAACAGAAAAATACAAGGCATAGTCATGATATTGAGTTCAAATTATCTTTCATTTCTATTATTGGTGATTTGTGTGGTTCTGTTTTTCCTCACCAGAGCCAGGAAGTCCACCAATTTATCAAATTCACTTTAAGAACAAGCTTTTCGTTTCACTGTTTTTTTTTCTGTTGTCTAATCCATCCTTATTTTATTTTTGTTTTAATCTGTTATTTTCTTCTTATTAGAGTTAGTCATTCTTATTTGCAAGTTCTACATCTCTGGATTTCACCAATCATAGACTGAAAATACTTGGAAACAACATTAAATGTATATTAAACATATGCAAAGTTTTTGTCATTATTCCACAAACAATATATTACAACAAATATTTACATTGTGTTAGGCATTAGGAGTAATCTAGAGATAATGTAAAGTGTACAGGGGGATGTGTATAGTTATATGCTAATACTACACCATAATATATAAACTACTTGGGCATTTGTAGATTTTGGTAGCTTCAGAGGTCTCAAAACCAATCATGCATAGACTGTATGTGGGATGACTATGAGTATTTCTTTCTCTACTTAGATCAGGTGGAAAGTGAGGTAATTTATTTGAGACATATTTTCTTTTCTTACATAGACATTTAAGGCACTTAATGCTATAAATTTCCCAGTATTTGCTGTTGTCAGTTTGGTTTGGTTTGGTTTTTGCTGTGCCCCATGCATTTTGATATGTGATTTTTTTCATTTTCAGATTAAAATATTTTGTAATTTTCCCTTTATTTATGCTTTGACCAGTTGATTACTTAGAATATGTCAAGTATTTGTGGAATTCCTACATGTATATCTGTTATTAATTTCTGTTGCATATACTTGTAATCGGAGAATATACTGTGTATGACTGGAATCTTTTATAATTTACTGATGCTTATTTCACAGCATGTGCTCTGCAACAGGGAGTTTTCTGTTGCACTTTGCAAGAAAGACCATTCTTGTCAACAGATGGCCACTAGGTCAAGTTGGTTAAAAAGTGTGTTTCCTATAACCCTTCTATCTTCTTGTTCTATCACACATTATGAAAGAGGTCTTCTAATTTCTGATTAAAACTGTAGGTAGATATTTTTCTGTTCATTTCCATGTAGTTTCACTTTATATATCTTGAAGTCCTAATATTAGATAGTAAAAAACTATTTATTTAACTATTATTTATTTAAACTAATTATTAAGATGAAAGAATTGGTGACTTAATCATTATGAAATAATCCAGTTATTCCTGGAAAAACTCATTATCTGACCTGTTCCCCAATATATTACCTTTTCAACTTTGTTTTGATTAGTATTAACATGGCATATTTTTCCCTTTCATTTTTGATTTATTCTTATCTTTATATTGAAATTGAGGTTTTCATAGACAGCACTGAGCTGAATCTTTCTTTGTATTTCATCTGAAATCCTTTCCTTTGTTTATGTATTGGGCCATTTGTTATTGAATATGAGTGTTAACATGTTTTAGTTTAAATCTACTATTTCACCATTTGCCAATCCTTTGTCGCATCAGTTCTTTGTTCCATTTCTTCCTCTTATGCATTACTTTAGATTAATAGATGTTTTTAATTTTTCATTTTAATTATTTTAGTTTTGTTAAATTTAGTTTTGGTTTATTGAGTCAGGTTGCCTTACACAGTCCAGGCTGGCCTTGAACTCACTATGTAGCCCAGTCTGTCCTCCAAAGCAATCTTCCTTTCTCAGCCTCCAGAGTGCTGGGATAACAGGCACGTGCCACCACGCCAGGTTAATAGATATTTTTATAATTATTATTTTATTTTATCTCCTTCATGGATTCTTAACTGTTATTCTTCTTTTAAAAGGAGTTCTTTAAGGACTCAGCAAGATATAGTCCAGAAGCCTAATCCAGATAATTCTGTTAGGACAAATTCCTTTACCTATATATTGTCATTGTTTTCTTGCTACAATGGCAAAGTTGAATATTTGAAACACTGTATAGTAAGAAAGCCTAAAATGTTTATGATTTTGCCCTTTAGAGAAAAAGTCATCCAATCTTTGGTCCATATTACATCTTTAATTTATCAGTCTGTCTTCAGGTAATACTGAGACAAGAGATTAGGGTGTGGCAAAGCTAGCTGGGGAAGCAGGCTTGAGTTGTTGATTGCAAAATCCTAGGACACATTCACAGAACAGTTTCTACCTTTAATAAAACTTCCTACCTTTAATAAAACTTTGCTACCTTTTGTGCTTATCTCGACCAATTCTTTGTTCAGGACAGAAAGCACCTAGAAACCACTCCAGAAGGAGACTCCACCACCCCGAATCCTGGTAACAATACCACCTTTCTGCTAGGAAGAACCTCACAACAAAATGCTTCCATTTTTGCCGCTAACTCTCCATTAATTATTGTCACACATTTTATTTTGAAATATGTTATGAAACTCTCAGTATATAATTAATTTTGTTTTAAATAGTCAATTATATGTTAAAGAGATTTACAAACAATAGCATTTTATTTTCATCCATATTTATCATTTCCACTGCTAGTCATTCAGTTGTATTGATTACAATTCCATCTAATATCATTGTTGTTTTGATTGGAGGACTCTTTTTATAACATTTACTACAGTTCTGGTGACACATTTATTCAACTTGGTATGTTCGAAAAGTCACTTGTTTGGCATTCAGTTTCTACAGATAATGTTCCCAGTACACAATTCTGGTTTGCCGCCTTGAGATTTTTATTTTCCTTTCAGAACTTCAGTGATGTTCAGTACTATTGTCGGGTGGGTCTGAGAAGTTCCAGAAGCTGAAATGAGGAACTGAACCCACATTTTTGTGAATCGGATTGCTGGTTTGCTGATATCCATTGTGGAAAAAGAAATTTCAGGATGCCCCAGTAAGAAGCATGGGAAGGTTTATGAGGCAGAGATTCAGGACACACTCGAGGGTGGGGGGCAGGTGCTCACAGAAATGAGATGCATTATTTCCTGAAGAGGGGCCATTGATTCTTCTCAGGAAGGAGTGGGAAGCCTGGGAAACGGTGGCCCACCTGCCCGAAGGCTACTGGTACAGTCTATAGCTATGGGCACAGGTTTTTTTTTCTTTAATAGGTAATTTAAACATTCCTTGAATTCTCTCAACCTGTTCTTTATCTTTGGATCAGATTTCTGCTCTTTACTTTCTCAATTAAGCCAATTTGTGGACCTTCAGTATTCCTGGGGAATTTTGTGTGTGATAGGTCTGCTAGGGAAGGATCCTATTATTTTATTTCTATTTTTTTTTTTTTTAGATTTTTGAGACAGAGACTCACTACATAGTTTAGCCTGGTCTTGAACTCACTGTGTAGCCTAGTCTGCTCTCCAACTCACAATGATCTTCCTGCCTCAGCCTCCCACGTCCAGGAATTATAGGTGTGTGCCACCATGCCTGGCCAAAGGAGCCAAAATTTAAGCAAAGGAATGTTGACATGGATCACCTTGGGTTATTTAAGGTGGGTTCTGGAATTTGCAGTTTTCTTAAAAGTGCAAGTTTTAGTTCTGATTTCCTTGTCACTTTTCTACCTATCTTTTATATTTTAACCTTACCTCAGTACTGTTTCTGAATTGGATTTGTCTCTGATGCAATGTTTCCTGTCATTCTTATCTTTGATCTTCTGTACCTAATTTGTCTTCTTTTCACTAGCTGCTTTAAAGTTCTCTTCTTAACCACTCATTTTAAGCCATTTGATTATGATATTACTTGAGATACTTTTCTTCATATTTCTTGTACTTGGGATTTTAAACTCAGACCTATATCTCTATATTTTTTGTTAAATTTGGAAAATTTTTTGTCTCTATTTCTACCTTCAAACCCACTCTCTCTTCTGGTTTAAGAACTCCAATCTCATGCACCTCCACAGTGATGCTCTGTACACTTATTAAATCATACCTCTCTATGTGTTTCATTTTAGAAATTTTCTATCACTGTGTACCAAGTTCACTATCTTTCCTTCTGTGGTACCTAATTTTCTATGAATCCTATTTAGTGTATTTTTACTTCACATATTTTTTTAATTCTAAAAGTTAGGTTTGGATTTTTTTGTTTATTTATACTTTTTAAAAATTTTGCAGATCCCTCTTGATCATGTTTCTTCTAACTTTTTGTTGGTACCCTGTCTCTGAATAACATTATTTTGTGTATTTTTTCCTGTGTTAATTGTTTCTGGTGGAACAATAAATCTGGTTTATATCACATCAATGTGATAAGAATCTTGTGTGAATCTTAGAGTGATCTTCAAAATAATCTCCATTTGTTTTAATTTCATCTTTATATAACCTCAGTAGAGGGTTTTTAGAGCATAATTGTGTTCAAATAAAATGTTTGAGAAAATTTATATTTATCCACAATAGCCCCGCTCCTTTTGTGTAAATGCTTGCACTAGAACTCATTACAGTGAATCCAACCACATTTTTTTCTAAACAACCATAGACAACAAAAGGAATTCTTACTCTGAAAGTAATCTAATAAAGTGTAATAGACAGCTTAGTTATTTAGCCTAAAAGTAGGCAATGAGTCAGGGCAGCCTAAGATAGATATGGCTGGACAAAAGCAAATAGCACACATACTGAGCTAATTTAAATCACAGAAAGATAAAAGTTGGGATAAGAGGGGAGATAAGAACCTTTTCTTCCAGGAAGAAGGTTCCTAGGCAGAGTACCTCAAGCTAATTGGTTGACAGATCCTTCCTAAACTTGGGGCTGGAGAAACAGAAATGCAGAGTAACCACTTTCCTTTGAACCTGATTTTGAGAAACTTAAAAATGTAGACTAATCAGGTTCCAGGTAAGTAACTGAATTTTTAAAACTTGACAAGTCTCCTGTTCTTTGCTTATCTATATATGGCTAAAACAAAGAAAGCAGATTGGCAATTCCAGAATCCCATCATGGTCAATATCCACTAAGAGCTTTTTCTTTTTTTGAAATTTCCAATAAACACTTCCTAAATTCCTTCTGATTTCCATCATATTCATTGTTCAATTTTCTGAGACAAAGAACTCAAATTTATACAAAATTAACTGTTTCCATAATAGTTTTGAGTTTTTTAAAAAATCACTTATATATGAGGTTACTACATACATAACATTTTCCCTGGTTCTTTTGTTAAATTATTTCTTCAGAACACTGCTCCGGATTTGTGAATAAGAGATTGAATTGTTTTCATCAGAAGCTAAACATTTCCAAATGAGTTGGGGATACACAAATATGGAATTGGCAGTATATTATTGATGTCATCTTATCAAACATACTCTTCAGTCTGAACATCATCCAGTTGAGTTTTGGTACATAAATTTTCTGCTTACACTGATGCACAAATATCACATGAAATCGCCAAGTTAAATTTTAAAGGAGGAATTCAAAAGCAAGCCATAAAAGCATAGCCTCAGTAATGTTTTAGGAAAAGTCATGTGATTTTTGGATATATTTTTCAGCAATTTATGTTTAAATATAACACATCTTAATTATTAAAAAGCCTTGAAATACAAACAAAAAAGATTGAAATTAATGTTAGCATGGGTGATGGGGTCCCAGATGGGTTTCAAGATGGGCTCAGGGGTCTCTGTCTTTTTCATCTCTGCCTCCAGGTAGTAGCCCCCTTAGGAAGATCAAAGAGTTGATCTTGGACCATTGCTCAGGTTCAGATAAGTGGAGGGGTGTGGTCCATAGCTCCAGTTGTACTATCTGTATTACTCCCCCTTGAGATATCATCCCCCCAATTTTTTAAGGGGTTTGGAAGGTGGAATGGCCATCTTCTATAGCTGCTTCCTGTTCAAAAGTGGTGCAAAAACCATACAACTCTTGCCCTGCCTAATCCAGGGAGGTAAGGGAGCTGTACTCTTCTTCTGAGGATTTGTTGATGATCTGTAGATATGAAGGTGGGTTTTGGTCTTTGACTCTGTAGTCTAATGGCTATTAAATGAGAAGAAACAAATTTGACCAAAAGATTATGTATGGTCCAAATAGTAAAGCTATGAGAAGCCTTATTAAAGGCCCTATGTAGAGAAGTAACCAGGATGCCTAATTCCAGATTTTTGACCAGGATGTACCTTATGACTCAGATAGTTCCTGGCAGATCCTAGAATTGTGGTCAGCTAACTTTCATACTACATCTCTCACTAGTCCAGGATGATTGACATACTAGCAACATTCTTCTAGAAACAAATATAATCACCCTTTTTCAGTGGTTAGGAGGTCTAGGCCCTACAGTTTTGTAGGGCTACCATGGTCCATAAATCTATTTGATTCTGGAGGATGACAATGTTCAGGGAAATTGTATCTATGCTGTCTGTCAGGTCCTTAGAAAACTGTTAGCAATAACAAAGATTAGATTTAAGGTTCTGTGCAAGTACTCACTGCCTATTATCTCTTATAGAGTCAATTCTGAGCAACCAAAGAGAATCTCAAGAAAAATAAGAACAAGCACAAAGAGGTCATTTTATAACTGGGGGTGAAGATCTCGAGCGAGTAATGGCAAGTAAGAAAGTGGCAAAACTAGCTACACAAGATATGCGAAGAGGGACCATATTTCCAGGATGGGGCTGATTTTCTCCTTTATTTAGAGGAAACAAAATGGTTTACTTATCTGACTCAGCAGGTTGGTTGATGTTTTCTGAAAATAAACTTGAGACCATCCATTAGTTCACAGGTATACAAAGTTTGTGGTCTCTTTTCTTTGATTTTTGGTACTTTGGGCAGCTTTTGTTTTACTCTAGAAAAGTGAATCTAACAAGTTTTTGAGAACTAATGTCCAAGGGAATAGAAAAGAAGGTATCATTGAGATCAAGGACAGAGAATCAGGTAATGTCTCCTGGATCTGTTCAAGGAGGGTATATGGGTCTGCCAGTAGGGTTGAATAGGAATCACTGCCTCACTGATGATTTTGAAATCTTGTACTAGGTGATAGTCTCCTGATGACTTCAGCTACCAATGAAATGGGTGTGTTGCCTGGGGACTAGTATGACACCAGCAACCTGTAGCAAAGATAGTAATGGGCTTTAGCCCCTGTTTAACCTCTCTATTAAGGGAATACTGACTTGTGTAAGGATGTAAATTAGTGGCCTTGCACTGAATGATTAGCAGGGTGTCCTTGATAGCCCACCAATGGTGTAATCATACTGTGCTTGGGAATCAACTCCTGGCAGAAGAGTCAGCCTTGACTGAACTGGGCTGGCAGATTGGTGAAGAGGTGGCCTGTACTGGGGAGGGACTGATAAGAGGAAGGAAGGCCTCAGCAGCATCAGCTCTCAAGGAGGAATTATTTCTATGGCAAAAACTAAGCTTTTGGTAGAGGGCCATGAAGGCTTGCATATAAGTAAATCACCTGTGACTATTTTGACTATCTCTTCCAAGCAGGAAATCAAGTGGAATGGATGAGGCATTCCTCATGATGTGTCTGTGGGGAGGAAGAGTAAGAATTAGGTCACAAGAACCTTATAGAGCAGCTACTGGATCAGTCCCCCACATGTTCATCTCCAGGGCATCCTCTGGGAGAGCCCAATTCCTGGGAATTAGGTCATGAAAACCTTACAGGGTGTTTTCTGGATCAGGCCCTGACCTGTTTAGCCCCAGAGCATCCATTGGTAAAGCTACATTCTTTGGAGGTCATGGGAAACTTCCAAGGTATCCTGTGGGTCAGCCCCTGATTCATGTAGCCCAAGGGTATCCCTTGGTAAAGCTGAACTCCTTGAGATTCATATCTTAGACCTCTCTGGTCATGTATGTGGGCATAAGTGCCACTTCCTTTGAACCTTTGGATCTCTGCCTTTGGCCATAGCCCCATCTCCCAGACAAGGGGTCCATGCTGGGGTGCCCTGCTGGCTGGAAACCTATAGCTAATTATAGGGTTCCTAACATCGCAGTCTAAGGAAGGGAAACAAGCATTTACCTCAATAAAACCCTGATCAACTTCCTTGCATAGATGTCTTCTGGGAATCCTAGCTGACAGAGGTGAATAATTTGAAAAATGGTCTTTATTCATGAACCAGTATCTAGGGAAGTGGGGCCTCTGGGTCTGATTAAATTTTTTTTCCAATCATTGCAAGTTGGGCAGGTGGAGCTTGCTCACTTGCAAAGACCTGAGGAAAGTCTAATGGGTGAGGAACCCAGTTGGTGTCTAAGTCCAACAACTGGGAATAAAATGAGTCCCTGAGGAAAGGGAACAAAAAGTTGAGGCTGACATTTGAGCTACTCTTAGCCTACAAGAGGTAGGGTTTTGGACCCCACTGCTGCCAGTATCCCAGGTGTAACTCAGTCTTCAAAACTTGGACTCTGGTATAGTCCCTTCATTCCTCCCTGGCCCCTTCTTCTGTCCCCAACTCCCCTGGTTTCCTGCTAACTGATGTCATGAAAGAATATGAGCTTCCTAGCAGATGAAAGCTTCACAATGAGAAGTCAGTTAGCAACTACGGGTCACTTATCATTTCATATATGGAGACAAACTTAAGGCCAAAATCCAAGCAAGATGGAGGGAGGAGCACAGCTACTGTTAGAGAAGCAACACCGAGAAGCCACAGGGAGAAGTATGTACAGGTGGGCTTGACAAGCAGCCATCGGACCCCGGAACGTTGTGGGAGATAGCTGAGAAGGACTAGAGTGCATCCTTGCAGCCAGCCTGAATGCTTTTAAAACACAGCCATCATGAATTGCTGAGCCCTAGAAATATTCTGAATGTCTGAATCTTCCATGAGCCTACCTCCTATTACTGGACAAAGTGGATTAGGTTTCAGTTAAAACTATGTGGCTGGCTTAAAAAGATGTAGTCCAGTTTTCAAAAAACTCAGGTATGGCAAAATAAACAAATAGCCTGTTTTTTATGCGATATTACAAGAGGAGACTCTCCATTTTGTTTTATTTTTTTATTTTTTTAATTTTTTTTGGTTCCGGGGATCGAACTTGGGTCCTTGTGCTTGTGAGGCAGACGACGGAACCACTGGGCTAAATCCCTGGCCCTCCATTTTGTTTTAAAAATGGAAGTTTTGGGTTTTTTTTTTACAATTGAGAAATTTTGTTTGCAACAGTAAGTGCAAAGATCTTACAGACTACTTCATCACTCAGAAAAACCAGAGTGAGAAAAATTCAGTGATTAAATGGGCCTTGAAGTCACCCCAAATATAGCAAGTAGAAATCTACACTTTTAAAATGTTTATGCATATGTTTTCTGAAATTGCTTTCATAAAAATTTCCCCACTGACAGTTGATTTTTTGAGGCATCTTTCTAATATTTACATATTTGCTTTCTGGGTTTTCTATTATTTGTTTACATTGATTTTTTTCCATACTTGTGGTTTTTCTCTCCAATCTATTCATTATTCAAATAAGAAAAACAACTCTAGGGCCGGGGATTTAGCTCAGTGGTTCTGCCGCCTGCTTTGCATGTACAAGGTCCAGAGTTTGATCCCTGATACCAAAAGAAAAAAAGACAAACAGCTCTATAGATTTATTTTCCAGTAGCTCATGATACTGTGGTTATTCTGTTTACTAACTTATTGTCAGAGGCTGAGTTTTCCAGATAAATGTTAACATAACTGAAGTTATTTGTATAAGAAAATTAAGTATATAAATCAGAAATGGGATCTTTTAGTTTCTGAGTTGTTCTAATACAAAAAGTCACAATGCTTTTCTTTGCATTTCAACAAAACTATGAGCAACCTCTAATTGTTTAGTTACAATTCAGAGTGAATGGAATGGTGAAATACTTCAACTTATCAGGAGAAGTTAATGAATAAAAACAAACTTTTTATTTTTCCAAAAACCTGAAAAACACTAGAAATAAAACGGAAGCCACACCCTCTCCTCTCCCCTCCTGTGTGTTGCAATGCAACAGGCTCCTCCCCTCTCCAGTTCTCTGCCACTTTCTGATAAATGCTATCAGAAAAAAGTTAAACGATTGAGTTTTCTGACCAGCATAACCCTGAGTAGGACAGAAGGGATGAGAAGGGACTGGGGCCCTCTTAGTGGAGAGAAGAAGTGAAAGCTCCTGCTTGTTTAGGTTGGTGAATGTGAGTGATGGAAAGAGAGGATGGAAGGAGCAGTTTAGAATTCTGTCCTAGGCTGCAGTGCTCAGGACCCTCAGATGTGTGCCTGGGAGCCTGTGTCCCTAGGGTGACCTGGAAATGGGCTCTGCCCACTGTGTCTCAGGCCTGGGCTTCCTGTGCCAGTTGCTTGAGAAACTTTGCTTAAGGCTCTGGATGGGGCCTCATCTTTGTTTTGTCTTCCTGGGAGAGCAAGATTGTCAGAGTCACATCTAACCCCAGGGATAGAGTGTGGTACTGAAACTATGTAGTGAGGTGGCTACACATCCTGGAGAGCACCTCCTTATACCTTTTCCCATTTCTGGTTAGAGGGACCAAGCACTTTGTGATCTTTGGTGCTTTTATGTACAAGCAATTGTTTTTCTAGGGGCTGAGGAGACCACAGCTATTGAAAAAGAAGCCACAGGGTTCATGGCAAAAAAGAGGTTGCACAAACACAAACTTGACCAATGCATGGGACTTTTCTTGGTCTTGATGGAGACTAAATTCTCCATTCCATGGGCATGTTTTCTTTTCACAGTTTTTTTTTACGTGGTGCACACCTTACTGGCACTTAACTGTATGATCTGTGCCCACAATTAATGACCAAGGACATGCATAATGGAAAGAGAAGAAATATTAAGAAACCTTCCAAAAAGCAGGATTACCTGCTAGCTGGGCTCATCAAGATGTTGCTGCGGGTGATGAGGTCCTGGACAGATTTCTAGGTTCTTGTGCATGACGAGCAAAGAATTACACATGGCATATAACAGTAAGGAAAAATAGAGATAGTATTCTCAGAGTGAGTAGGCTCACAGCAGTGGAGAAAAATGGCTAGAGTGCTGGAGGAGTTGGCTTTAAGAATTTAAAATGTTGCACTGGGTCTAGGGCACTTCCCATTGGGTCTTTCAGTGCATGATTGATGTGATTGACAGGGTCTTACCAGCTGTGTCTATTGTACATACCCTTCCCCATAATCCATTCTGTTATAATTGTATGTATGAGATGCAGTTCACATGCATGAACCTTCAGTGAGCTCCAGGTGAAAAGATTACTATAGGTCATCCCAGAGCCTCTGGCACATTTGTGTCCAGGTTTGGGACTTTGGAATTTCCAAGGCAAGTCTTTGTCTTTCTTATCTCTGACTGTGGGTAGTAAGCTTTATGACAAAGTTCAGGGGTGTTGACCCCGGGGCATTCCCCAGAGGGGAGTGATCCCCAGGCCCCATTATACAACTATAGTCTATTAAAAAATAATCCTTAATTCCAAAAAAATCAGGAAAAACTACTACTAAAATTTTCACATTTTTCCTTCCAGTCCATTATTTTCTATTTATATAGGTGTCTATTTTTGTTTCTTTTTATTTTACAATAATGGAGTTAAACTATATCTATTTTGTAAATATGCCACTAAAATTTTATCAGCTCAAGGTTTGTATAGCCTCAATTCACTCTGTATTCAGCTTTCCAAATTATGCTCATGTAGGGGCCGGGGATTTAGCTCAGTGGTTTCATCACCTGCTGTGCAAGCACAAGGACCC
>NW_004624848.1:2608915-2641450 GCF_000247695.1 Heterocephalus glaber | reverse complement strand
CCCCCAGAGGGTCATGTGTTTAAGGCTTGGCTGCCAGTCTGAGGTGCTTGGAGGAGCAGGCAGAGCCTTCCAGGAGGAGGGAACCATGCCCTTGCCAGGACCATGTCCTTGAAGGGAGATGGGGAGTCCATCTCCTCTCTTTTTGTTTCTTGTCACCAGTAGGTGAGCAAGTTATTCCTCCACTACAGTATTTTGCCTAATCACTGGCTCAAAGCAACAGGCCAATTGTTCATGGAGTAGAACCTGTGAAACCATGAGCCAAAGCAATCTTTTCTTCCTTTTAAGTTGACTGCCTCCAGAATTTTGTTATAGTAACATAAAACTTACATACTAATTATATAAGTACTAGGGTACTTTTGGAAAAAGTAACTTTATATCATTAACTAGTATTCTCTGGTTACTAGGACACCCTTTTAAAAGGGAAAGCATGAAAAGCTTAGAATTATAACATTTTCAAGCAGTTTGGGCTTAAAAACTTTGTGCTTTCCTGAGTTTGTAAATGAAAAGACCACCAGAATGTGGACCATCACTTCTAGGAAGCCAGCCACATCTAAACTGCCCTTGGGACTCATGTCTCTGGACTCATAGTTTTCGTGTTTTTTGAATACAACCCACAGAAACCTGGGGCTTTTCCTAAATAAATCTTAGGTTTTGAGTCATTTCCAGATACATTAAATTATTTAATACAATTCATAGAGAGTCTATAATTATGAATTTGGCAAAGGCTTACACAAGAGATAAGTAAACAGAGAGGGTTTGAAAGTACTCACTTCCTCATAGTGAGTGGACTCACATTCTGCAATGTATTCATAAAAAAGAGCACCAAACTTCTATAAAAGCTTAGCAGGACTTGTCCACTCAGTTGAACACTTCCTATTCTCACTCCAACCTTGAATGCTGCAAATTGGGGTGGCAATAGGCTGTGATTGAAGCTCCACCCTGGATATGGGTTGCACCAACCAGTAGGATTATAGCTTGGATAGAATATAAAAGGAAAGGGAGGCTCACTGCTCCTGCTGCTTGCCTCCTCCTGCCTTCCCTGCCATGGACTGTTTCTCCTCTGCGATATCCCTCTGCCATGCCACCCTGCCTTGGAGCCAGCAGACATTGGATTGAAATCTCTACAAACTGTGAGCCAAATAAAACTTTCTTCCCTTAATTTCTAGGTGTTGGGTATTTATACCAGCAATAAAAAAGTAACTAAAACAAATAGAAACCAACATTCATTTACATTTTTTCATTATCTCATAATTTAAACCACTACTATGAGTTAATGCGTCCAGTCAGAGCTGCCAATACATTCTGTTATGTTTTATAAGCTTTAAAACAGACATATTTATGGATATGAAATGGTTTGAGATTTGTTATCCAAAGCATAATAAATTCATTGGATAGGATAGTATTCACCCACAATGATAATGATAATAATAATAATAGCTTATAAATATACTCTCTGCCCTTACTCTCTGCCAGATGTTGTGGCATATATTTCACATATTGTAACTTATTTACTAACCACAGGGACTTTTTGAAATGATGAAACTTAGATACAAGAGGTTAAGGGACTTTCTCAAGGTGACACAACAAATGAATCACACATTGTGACTCGAAAGTTGGCAGTTCAGCCCTAAAACCCAAGTGACTGACATACTACATTGTGTTGCTTCCCATGTGAAATCATAGTGCAGGGAAATGAGGAACTACACAAATATATTCAAAATCTGTTACTAAAGGAATAAAGCAGTTTACAACCCACCATTATATCAGCTATATTAGATATATACATATATTTGTCAAGTGTGATATGTACATCTAAGTCCGTATATGTATACACAGCACATTCACAAATAAATGGAAACATATGGAAACAGAAAAATTGGAAGATTACATTATACATCAAAAGTGTAACAGGATTAGTCCTTGGTGATGAGAATACAATTTTTTTTCCTTGGAATATTCTACTCACATTGGTGAGGGCGACTTTCTACTCAGTGTACCGACTCAAATGCCAATCTCTTCCAAACACCTGAATACTATTTCAAACCATTCCAATTTATTTCAGCAGAATTTCTTGTTTAGCTTAGTAAATACCCTCCTCATAGCCCTCAATAATTTTTTCCTTAACTCATTCAATCTACTTGAATGGAGTAGATGCTAAAGCATAAGTCAATGCCAGTCCATTGCCCATAGGCCTTCTTCAGCATTCCCCAAGTACTCAGGGTGTCAGTCAGGCAAAGTGGCCCCTCTCACCTCAGATCTCCTCCCCTGTCATCTCCCCTTCTTTATTACTACTCCAGATGTTCTGGCTCTTTCAGCATCTCATCCACACACTGGTGCTGGTGATAAAGGAACCCTCCTACATTGTTGGTGGGAATGTACGCTAGTACAACCATTATGAAAATCAGTATGGAGATTTCTCAAAAAACTCAAACTAGAAATTCCATATGATCCAGCTGTTCCCCTTCTAGATATCTTTCCCAAGAAATAAAGACATCATATTACAGTGATACATCCATACCATGTTTATAGCAGCAAAATTCATAATTATGAAATCCTGAAGGCAGCCTGTATTCCAGACAACAATGGATAAGGAAAATGTGGTGTCTATGCATGATAGACTGTTATTCAGCTATGAAGAAGGATAAATTTGAGACATCTGTAGGGAATGGACACACGTGGAAAATACAATGTGAGTGAAATACATCAGACACACAAGCTGAAATACTGTATGGTATTTCTCATTTGAGCATAGAAAAGCACAAACAAAGAGCATAATAAAGCATGGATAGAAGGAAACAGACCTCTTGCTAATGGGATAGGGTCCGGGACACTCAAGGTGAGGGGAGAGAGGGAGGGAAGGGGAAGTGAGAAGAATTAAGACATGCCATGTAAGGAATCCAGTAACCTCAATGAATTAAATATGAAGTCTATAAACATGAACTAGGAACAACAAGAACAAGAATGAAATAGGGAAAGGGGGATTTAGAGGGAGAAGTAGGCAAGTGTTGGGAAGGGGATTAATAAAGGAAAGAAGCTCTGTTATGTACCAGTACTCATTCTCCAAGATGAATGTAAGCTTCACGTACAGCAAATATGTCCAAAAAAAAAAGAGTACATGGTGGAGAGAAGGACTCATCTTGTGTAGCCAGGATCAAAAGGGAGGGAGGAACCAGCATCCCTTAGTCCCTGTGAGGGCGCTGGGCACTGACCCCAGAGCTCCTCCCAGGCCCCACTTGAAGCCCACCTCCACCCCCCAGCCCTGGCGGCAGACAGAGCCTTGGACACATGGCCCTTGGGCAGGTTCCTGGCCTTGGCCATGCTGTCTCTCTGTGGTTTCTGTCTGTCACCACTTCCCTTCCTCTTTGCAGTCAGAGTTCACTTTCTCCTGCTCATCTCGCT
Source organism: Heterocephalus glaber (assembly GCF_000247695.1). The sequence continues at coordinate 2,638,051 of NW_004624848.1, read as the reverse complement.
GAGTCAGCTTAGCGCTGCTCTCGTTTTCCTGCTCCTTTCACTCCCCCTCTTCTCTATCCTTTGCACTTTCCTTTTACTTCCTTCCCTTTTACTTTCTTTCTCTTTCCGTTCTGATTCTCCAGCAAAGCACGTGTCATTCAAAAGTTTAAATATTCCACTCTGGATGCACAAATTTCAGAAAATATGTATTTACAGAGGATGACATTTTTGTCTAACTTCACTTTTCCAGTGGTATTTCCTAAAGATGTATTAGAGTTTATAAAGGGTTCAGGGTGAAATCCTGTATCAAATTATAAATTGTTTTCAAAATCTTATGGGTCAAGTGTGTATAAATGAATTACACAAAATCAGCACAAAAGAAATTGTCTTTCATATTCTCTTGTAAGTCTCAGAGATGCCAAAATTTTCAGCAACCTATATTTGGAACAAAAATAGTGTCAACTTCTCTAGTTTTCTATCTGATAACAGAAGTACTCATGCTAGAGAGGTAACTATAGGATTTGATGTTTTTTAATTATCAGATAAAATTTTGTCTTTAATTTCTTCTAACTGATTATTTATCTTACCTAATAAACATCTTTATTTGTACCACATCCATTTAGTCAGTTCTGAAATTGCTTTACTTCAATGAGACTAACATATAATATAAAATATATTTTGTACCTTTTCCTGAGAAGTAACTAAATCAAGTATATTAAAATAAGATTTTTTTAAATTAAGAAATATGCACAGCCTCTCATCCTCACTAGGCTGTAAACCTAGATCCTGGTCTTAAAACTCCATCGTCATTGGCATTTGCTTCTGTCCATCTTGCTTACTTTTCTCACTGCTAAGACAAAAATACCTAACACCAAAAGTTAAGAGAGGAAAGGTCTATTTTGGTTCACAGTTTTCAGAGGCTTCGGTTTATAGTTGGCTGGCTCAAAGGCAGGGTGGCATGGCAGAGGGGCATCGCAGAGGAGAAACAGTCCATGGCCTGGTAGGCAGAAAGCATTGAAGGGAAGCAGCAAGCAGCAGCAGCAAGCCTCCCTTTCCCTTTATTCCATCCAGGCTACAAGTCTTTTGGGTGGAGCCACTCACACCCAGAGTGAGCCTTTCCATCATCCACACAAAGAATTATACTAAACCAATCAGTTGATTGAGTACCACACACCCTTAATCCCAATGTCACAACCTAAATCCACATTCACACATCCTAGATCCAGCCACCTCTGAAAAACTCCACCTATGACCACAAGAGGTTTAGGGGGACATCTAGACACAGCCAGAACACTGTCAGAGGACAAACAGCTGCAGTACTTGCTTCACAAGGAAAAAAGTGTTCAGTGCTTTCAGAAACATTCGAACTTCCTCAAATATTGTGAGTGAGAAAATGTATTAGCTCTCAGTAAAAAGAATAATTTTTCAAAACATTTAAATCTGGGTAGCCATATGGCATTGGGTTGGGAAGAAGAAAAAGAAAAGAAAAATTGTTTTGTGTTTCAAATGAGTATGTGGGATTTTGTTCAAGTCTAAAAATTATAATCAAGAGAGCATAAAAACAGCAGCTCTATGAGCATTGAAAAAGAAACAGTCATTTTTCAATAGGATAATCAGAGCACATGACACCTCTACTAGACCAACCCACCTCTAACATTTATATTGACAACTACTCAGCTCCATAGGAGAGTGCAGATATCATCTACACTTGTCCTGAAGTAAGGCAACACAGCGTATCACTTACCTCAGAAAAGTGTAAGTGTCCATCAATAAAACTGAGACATGTCAACAAGCTGGTCCTTGACTTACACTGGGGCAGTTATTCCTTGTTCAGTTTCAATAACTTACATTATTAAGTGATTCCATTTTAAGTTAATTTCCTAATAATGCATAATTCTGGATCCATTTCAATGAAAAAACACAAAGTCTATAAAACCTTATAAACATCTATGTAGGAGTATATATTACAATATTAATTTCATATATACTTTTAAATATCCAAGCCAATTGTAAGAAAAAAACATCCTGTGGTTTTAATAACAATCTATATTAGAATTCTCAAATTAGTGGAACAAAATATGAAAAAGTACTTGAAGCCGTAAGTTATATTTAGGGATCTGTCAGAGGCCAAATTCTGTGAGTTTTGTATTCTGACCCTTCGGCATCTTCCCACATAATCAACCCTTAACCCAAACTTGGAGTAAAGGGAATAATAGTATTTTTTCCCTTCTCTGTTTAACTTGGCTTAACTTTCCATAGAAACTCTGCTTTCCCACAGCCTAATTCCAAACAAATTGTGATGTTAACAATACCAGTACTGTGGTTACTTCAGTCAGTTTGCAAGTTAACTTGATGAAAGGCCAATATTAGATATCATTTCCTTTTAACGTGAGAAAGTAGTTAGGAATTTCAACATAAGATTCACTTGTATTCTTATTAGTGAATTCCCCCTTTTCCCCTCCTAGTGCACTTGAACAGAAATTCCCAGTCCCAAGATGATAATAACAATGACAAAAAACCTATAGGAAAATTAAATAATCTAGAAAAATATACTTTTTTATTTTGTAGGTTACCAGTCAGTAAAAGAGTGCTAGAAATGGACCACAGACACTCTCAACATTGTAAATTTTTAGGGTAAATTTGAATGGGTCAAATACTTTAGTGCTTATTTTTAGTAGATCTTAGGTAGAAATATAAAATTTAAGAAATAAATGCATTCATTCTTAACTCAGGAAAAAGGAAAACTAGAAATTTACTTGTGATACCCCAAATAGAAATTGGGCAATGGTTGGAGATTAAAGAAGCAAGGCGCCCACGCTGGACAGGATGCTGCCAGGGCTCTGCTCTCTCAGCCTCAGCCCAGGGTGGCTGCGGTCCCTGGGCCAGGGAGCTGGAACCCGGCATGGTTCCCTGTGCCCTGCAAAGCGCAAGAGGGCTACATAGTGAGTTCAAGGCCAGCCTGGATTACAGAGCGAGACCCTGTCTCAAAAATAAATAAATGAATAAAATTACTGAAGATATAGTTCAGTATGAATGTCCTGGTTTTGCAAAGTACATTCATTATTAGGAGAGAGAAAGAAAAGAGAGGAGAGAGAGAGAGAGAGAGAGAGAGAGAGAGAGATCAAGGAAGAGAAAGTGGGAGGGAAGGAAAGAAGAAGCAAAGAAAGAGAGCAGGGAAGGGCAGCAGAGGGGAGAAAAGCTTAGCTGGATGCAAGAACTCACTGTTGGTGGGAAGCTGAGGTCTGGGAAGGTAAACTGGAAAGCATTCTTGGAGGCTGGAGCAGAAGGATCACAAGTTTAAACCCAGTCTTGGCAACTTGAGGATTTAACTATCTCAAAATGGAAAAAAAATTAAATTACTGAGTGACCAGGCACAGTGGTATATGCCTGTAATCCCAGGACTCAGGAGGCTGAAGCAGGAGGATCTTTCCCCCTCCTTCTTTTCTCCCTTCCCCCTTCTCAGTTCCTCTTTCCTTTTGATCAATTTCTTTCTATTTCACAGTATCTATTATATATTTTGGTCCTTATTTACCCTTTCAGTTTCTCACAGCAGAGAAACAATGTAGTATTTACACATGTGTGTCCAATTTATTTCATTAAGCGTATAGTCTCAAGGTGCATCCATTTAGTTATAAATGTCTCAAGTTTTTCTTTATTGCTGAGTAGTACTCCATTGTATAAAAAAAGCACATCTTCTTTATCCACTCATCAGTTGGTGAGCATTTGGGCTTTTTCCAAAATTTAGCTATTATAAATTATGCCACTATAAACATAGGTGTGCATATATCGCTGTAGTATGAGGCTTTTAATTCTTTCAGGAAGATATCTAGAAGGGGAATAGCTGAGTCAAAAGGGACCTGTGGTCCTAGTTCTTTAAGGTATCTCCACACTGATTTCCACAGTGGTTGCACCAGTCTGCACTCCCACCAACAATGGAGAAGGGTTCCTTTCTCCCCACAGCCCCACCAGCATTTGTTGTTGGTTGATCTCATGCTAGCAGCCACTCTTTCTGGAGTGAGGTGGCATCTCAACATTGTTTTTATTTGCATCTCTCAGATGACCAGTGATGTTGAACATTTTTTCATATATTTATTTGCCATTTGTACTTCTTCATCTGAGAAGTATCTATTCATTTTAAGTGCCCATTTTTGGATTGGGTCTTTAAATTTGGGGGGGGGTCTGATATTTTTCAATTCTTTGTATGTTCTAGATATTAGTCCTTTATCTGAGGGACTACTGGTTAAAATTTTTTCCCACTCAGTGGGTTGTCTCTTCACTCTGTTGGTGATTTCTTTTTTGGTTAGTGTTAGTGAAAATGGCCATACTTCCAAATTGTTTTAAAGATTTAATGCCATTCCAATCAAATATCATTAGCATACCTCACAGAACTGAGAAAAAATTTTCTAAAATTCATTTGGAACCAGAAGAGACCTAGAATAACAAAAACAATTCTGGGTAACAAAGGCAAGGCAGGAAGGAAGTGTCTAAGTCCCTGACTTGAAATTATACTACAGAGCTACCATGATAAAAACAGCATGGTGCTGGCAAAAGAACAGACCTGAGGATCAATGGAATAGACTAGTAGATACAGAAAGAACCTCAAACACACTCAGCCACCTCATCTTTGACAAAGGGGCCAAACACCTTCCCTAGAAGAAAGATCGCCTCTTTAATAAATGGTGCTGGAAAACCTGGTTTTCCACATGCTGAAGACTAAAACTAGACCCATGTCTCTCACCATGCACTAAACTAAAATCAAAACGGATCAAAGATCGAAATATAAAAACAGAAACACTAAATCTGCTGGAAGGAGAATAGGGAGAACTCTTGAGGACATAGGGGCAGGCAAAGACATCATGAATAAAACACAGACCACACAGGAAATAATACAAATAATCAACAACTGGGATCTCATTCTATTAAAAAGTTTTTTGGGGATATTTTGGATCCAAAACAGAACCCTGCTATTTGGAGAGGAACACTTCTGACTGCTCTTTCTCTACTTTCTCTTAGTTCCAAAAATAAGACTGTGTCATATATCAATTTTTGCTCCAAAAAACACAATAGGGCTCATTTTCAGGGGATGTATTATTTTTCCATGTACAACAATCTACATTTATTCATGTATGAAAACCTACGTTTATCCAAATACAGTTGGATCATCTTCTTCTGGAACATCCTAACTATTTAAATCCCTATTCTGGCCTTTGAATTTCTTGCAACTGCATTTCCTGTGGAACCACAGGCCCCACTCTCTCCTGTCCAGCAACAGCACTCTCCTTAAATGAGCACTTCCTGTCCATGTAGTCGGCTTGCAGTGCATTGGCAACACAGCTGTCAGTGATTTTATCCCATGCGTTCTCCACCCGTCATGACCTCTTGCAGACTGGCTTCACAAAGTTTCCATTAAATCAAAGATTAATTGAAGATTTACGAGACAGGAATGGCTACAAAAATGATGGTAGTTAAGAACGATGCTCCATACAAAAGCAAGAAAAAACTGCAGGCACTAAAATGCAGAAAATGTTTCTTTAGCTCACATGAGAGAGAGCATTAAGCACATCTGATATAACATGCGACATACTGAATTATGAAGATTCATATTAGACACAACCACATCCGTTCACTATCAAGTGTGCATGTCACTGGTGCACTGCATCTGTTCTTTGATCGGTCATTCAGCAGTAAGTCTGGAGTTCATCTGTTACACAGGTGTTTACATCTTGTCCAAAAGCGCCTACTGAGTATTTATAAATACTTACTTATAATTTATACTATCATTCATTTTAGGTATTAATGTTAATAGTATTTATTATAATGAATTATATATCTATATTACTATTTTATAATTCAGTACATGTGCTGTCTATTGCAGCAGGTGTACTAAATGCATCCATCTGGGGCTTATTAGGAAAAAATTATGCTAGGGCTTATTTTTCAGTTAGGTCTTATTTTTGTGTTAATAAGGTTGAAGTGCTAATTATGAGAACAGACTCACTTATCTCCTCAATTTTTCTTCACAATCATACATAATGCCTAAAGAATACCTCTTTCTTGTTTGCATCTTTCACTAGCCCTGATTTTTCTTTTGTTTTCATCTCTACTGGCTGTTGGATATTTCCACTTAGATGAATTATTATCATCTTAAATTCAGTACGTTTAATGCTAAACCTATTGTTATGGTCTATATCTAGATGTTTCCCCAAAGCCTTAAACAATCTCTGGGGTGTTGGGGCTTTGGGGATGTGCTAAATTACTTAATGTTCAACTTGGAACGCCCAGCTGAACTGAGTCAGCATGGTTCTGGGCTTGGAAGACCCACCTGAGGATTGTTGCCAATGGCATAAAAAGAGAAGCTTGTCTACTATAGGGTAGAGACAGAGAAGCCAGACTATGGGAAGGGAGTCACTGAGAAAGTGTAGGCTTTGCATAGGGCCTGACCTCTATAAAGGCAGTGGGGGAAGACAAAACCATGAAGTACACAGCAGTTGTGGGATGCTGGGATAGGAGGGATTGACAGGGGAGAAGGCAGGATGTGGTTGAAGCTTGGTTTGTAAGGACTGATACAAATTCCAGCACAGAAAACAGAGCGGGAGCAGGTGTGGAAACAAGATAATGAATTCCATCTGGCGCATTTGGAGTCTGGCTCTTCTGGAAGACATTCTAGCAGAGGGGTCCAGGAGGCAGACAGACAGTTGGGGTCAAGGCCATGGAAGAAGGGAAATATAAACAGGATATATAAAGATGAGACCCACAGCGGTGGATTAACTGATCCCAGGGCTTGGAAATGGTTCAACTACGTCCCCCAGAGGATCATATGCTTGGAGCTTGGTCCCAAGCTCACTGGCGATTGATTTCAGAGAGGGGTGGCCTAGGGAAGGGCACTGCTTTGCAGACACCACTGTCCATGGGATTGATGCAGTTCCCGGGGGACTGGGTGTGTTCCTGTGGAAGCGAGTGGTTACAGAAGACCAAGCTGGATGCCTCTCTGCTCTCTTGCTTCCTCTCTTGCTGTCTGACCCCTCACACACCTTCCCAAGAGGAGATGCCACCCATCACAGTAAGACACAGCCAGGAAACCGTCTCCAGTGATGAACCATACAGGCTGCCCAGTCTGGAACTTTTAGCCAGCAAAACTGTGAGCTAAAGTAACCTCTTTATTTATAAAGTAGCCAATGTCAGGTGTTTTGTTACAGCAACACAAAATGGACTAAGACACCGAGCCATCTATGGAGATTGTACAAAAGGAGAAAATAAAGAATAAAACAACTGTGCAGCCTAGCAGTGACCTTCTGTGGTCTTCACTGAAACCACATCTGTCTATAAATTCATTACTTGTCAGTAGCAGGGGATGTGTTCGAGAAGAAGGGTTGAAGGTTGTCCTTCCTCTGGACCACCCACCATCCTGGACAGGAAATGGTAGAAGAACAAGTGAGCCTGGACTCAGGAAGTTTGGGTTTTCATTCCCAGCCTAGCCATAGCAACCGAGTGCCCTTGGAAAACCCCTAAATTAGCTCCGTCTTAATTCTCTTTTTGTAAAAGGGTTGTGAACACCTCCATTCTACAGTCAGCTGCATAATGTAGATGAAAGGCTGAAAAGTGCACTTTAAATCCAAGCCCAGGCTGTAATGTTCACTTTAGTGGGGGGAATTCCTAGGTTTATTTTGAGATATCATAAAACATGGAGAAAATAGAATGTCCTCTGCCAAACCTCATAAAGTCAAAATTGACATTTCTCTCATGACTCATTCTTCCTTTGAAAACCAACTATCAGATAAGGAAGGGTCAACTTATTTTAATCAAAAGAAAATAAGACTTTCCAAAAGCCCTTTCCAGAGTGGCAGTGGCCTTTCTAAAGCTGCTCACTTTTGAGGCACATATTAATTTTGTATGAGTTAGCTCTGTGCAATTCTAACCCTAAACTTCGCATCTTCCCTTCAGGCAGGTACGTTTGCACAGTGGTAAAATAGTTAAAGTTCCTAATGATGACCACCATAGTGCTCTTGCTTGAGGGGCTCTTAATATTAACCAAAATGGGAGTATCTTTATGCTTATTAAAAAAATAAATGCCAGAAGGCTTCTCTGGCGATGAGACACCAGCAGGTACACTGTTTAAAATGCCAATGACCCAGTGAAACTCTGTTTCCCATAATTTTGATTTTCAAACTGGAATCACGATTTTCTTTTCAATAATTTTCAGCTATTGGGGGGACATCTAATCTTTTTGGCCACTGTTTATGTATTTGATTTCTTATAGACTCCTGTTTTTTAAAAAACCCTAATACCCACTATCCAAGCAATCTGTCAGAAACTCTTGCTTGCAAGTTAAGTATTTTTTAACTCCCTGCAAAAAAATAAGACTTATGCTTTCTGTTAACTATAGTCTCGTTTGATTTTTTCATGATCACAAAATGTCCCAAATGTGAAACTATTACACGAAGCTTCAGGTGCTACAGAGTACTAGCTATGATAAAAAAAGAAACTAAAGATAAAAAAGAAACAAAACTTACAACACAGTTAATGAAATTTCTTTAGGTCTGGGGGTTAAAATGTTAAGTATATATGCAAGGAACTGTGAGCAATAGAAGTGGCTTCATCTTTTCTGCTACTTCCTGAGCTCGGCTGGGTCTGGGAACGGTGAGCTTAGGTCGATGCCATGCTCACACTTGGACATTTCACCCAAAGCCCCTATGTGCACCAGGCTTGCACCAGCCCTGGCCGTGAGCAGCTGTGGAGCCCGAGACCCCACTGTGACTTGCTGTAGGTCTAAAACAATGGTACCGAATGACCACAGACTGGAAACCCCAAACCCTGTGGGCCAAAATAAAACCATTCTTCATTTCAGGTATTTGTTACAGCAGAGAGCTGGCCCAAGCCATCACATGCCACTCGTGCCCCAAGCCGGGTACCTCCTCCGACACTGTCAGTGAGACCTCAGCGTCTGTCTTCGTGAGCACAACGCCCCAAATTGTCACTTCTGATCCACTGGTTTTTGTAGACGATCATCCTGTTTGCCACTCTGAGGGCAACAGTCCAGGTAAGTATCAAATGCCTCTCACCCTACTTTACCAAGAGCAGATACAGCGTCTGTATAAATTTTATCTTTGAATGTAAAATGTCTTCCTGTGACTCACTTTATGCAACAAGTACTTAACCATGTGGCAACTGTGCAGTTACCACAGATGTCCAGGCCGTCTATACGGACACAAACTGGTGTCTCTCAGCAGTCCCCTCACTCCAATGAAATGTTTGCCAGTTATAAATTGCTAAGTTCTCGTCTAGTGATTATCTCTGCACTCCTTTCAAACAAACTGTTAATTAGGAAGGGAAAAGTATGCTTAGTTTTAAGTCCCACACAAACTCTGTTTTATCATTTCCATGACTACAACCTATTTTTTTCATATTTCTGCTAATCTTTTCATTAGTGTTTGTACAGCAGTAACAAAATGGTCATTTATTGTGCACTAATGTGGAAAATTATCATTCTTTTCCTAGAACACATCCTTTGCCTCTGAGTGAAAGGCATTTTCCTCTTTTTCTAGTCTGTTAGACTCTTGTACATTTAACTGCACTAATTGGTTTGTAAAGTCACGCACGTGGGCTGTGGGGGAATCCAGATGTGTGTTGACAAAAGAGGTTCACAGCCTCCAGAAGTGTCCTCGTGACTAGGAAGGGGAGCTGCTAAGGAAAACAACTTGACGCTGAGCAGCTGTTTCTGTTTCAAACGTTCCATCTGCTGGTGCCATTGTAAGTCTGTGCCCTTGTCCAGCCCAATGCTCCACAGCTTCATTCCAGGCACTCTTCACCTAACAGGAAACGTCAGCAGGGCAGTTTTCATACTCACGGCCAGCTGGCTGGCAGATGTGCAGTGCCCACTACTCATTGCTGAGGCCCACTGGCGACATTGGTGGGATACACAGTTCCTTATCGGCACCCCGAAACAGGTTTTAGCTGCCATGGGAAGGTTCATTAATATTTCATTGTTGACAGCACTCTAACAGGAGGTCTTAAAAGTTAGTTTCTATAAACAGACACCTGAGGTTACTGACATTGGAAATGCTTTGTATCAGCAGATAGTAGGTCTCTTTCTACAACCCACATTTACAATTTACTTTGAATTAATCTGATAAGTCTTTGCTATGAAAACTTGTACAGCTATTCATAAAAAGCCCCTCTATAAAAGTATCAGTTTATGAAAACACATTTTACATAGTATTTATTAAGCTATTTAACTTTTGTTTCTTGAGACAGGATCTTTCTATGTAGTCTAGGCTTCCTTTGAACTCAGTAAATTTCCCAGGCTGGCCTGGAACTCAGAATCCTCCTGCCTCAGCCTTGTGTGTGGAGATTATAGGTGTGTGACTCTACAGCCAGGTTATTTAATTCTTCTGTTGATAAAATTAATTGAACAAGTTACTCTGTTATGCACCAATTGAGCAGGAAGAACCCTTCAGATTCTACTCTGGAAAATATCCTACCACCCTAGAAACGCCCAGGGTCCTTGGCCTAGATCATAGCCCTTCCAGTCCCTCTGAACAGGCACATATCTCACAGAGCAGTTAAGATGACTTAACGGGCAGTGTGGGCTTGACAAGCACCAAGAGCTTGAGAGCTCCAGTCTACATGGTTCAAGCCTATTGGTTAGGAAAATGTACATAGCCCTCACAGGACCAGAAATCAAAGACCTCAGGTTTCCAAGATACTTAGCTGAAATGCTGTTAAGATTTTATTGGGTAACAATAAAATGGGTGAAATATCAGTACATAGTAACAACTTAAACAAAAAACATTTAAAACTGAAGTGAAAAGCCTTAATATATTCACGAGTGAGTGCAAATGAGTCAGAATCAATAATCTGATTCCCTCTCAAGTGACAGTCGTATGGGTGAAACTTAGAAAATTAACCTGACACTTGGGCTCAGAACTGTCTAGAGTCCAACACTGATAAGTCAGAGCTCAGTAACTTGGTATCAGCGCTTCACACAGCTCCCTGGCACGATCTTCAGAAACCCTCGTACAATTATGTGCTTAACCTGCTTAGCACACACAGCGTCTCTGACAGACATGCCTGGGCTTGTGCAAGGTGAACCTGCTCTCCATCACTTGGCAGCTCTGCCAGCCTGTCAGCGGTGTGGTATTAATATCCCATCCATGCTTTGGATGATAGAAATGAGATTGCATGATCCTGACACCGTGCTCCCTTTAATATCAAGATTATTTCGACATTAATGTGTCCCTAACAATTTGCTAAGAGGTTTTCTTTGTCTCAGATCCCCTCATGCAAAATGATGGCATTAAATGGGGCTGAAGTTCTAATTTTGGATTATCAAGGTCAACTGTGAGATGTGTTTAGATTGTTAGTAATTTTAGTAAAACACCCAAGCACTTGTATGTGCAAGATATGCTTGAAAAATAAATCGGAATTGTCCCTCTCCTGTGCCCTACAGCGTGATCCCCAGCTTTGAGGCCGAGAGGCAAAGTCACAGCAGTGCCATCAGGCATCCAGCTAACCGTGCGGCCTCCTGTCCATGCCACCGTCCTTGACAGAGGGCGCCTGTGCCCAGCCACACACGTCTGCTGCAGGCTGGGGCAGACAGGGAAGCGCTGTGTTGTTCTGAAGAACCGGAGCGAACTCTGAGACACGAATCAGCCCAAGAAGATTCGTGGTTCTGTAGGAGAACAGGACAGCGGGAGAGAACCAAAACCAACCGAACAAAAGCCCTCTGATGCCAGTCACAGAAGGCACAGCTCAGGCCTGGGCTGAGCGTCCCCACGGCCACCGACACTGACCCCTGCGAGGTCGGCCAGCTGCTGACTGGTCCGAGGTTCAGACAAGGCCCAAGGGAGTGAATTCCTCCCGAGACCCCCGCTGAGTGGTCACAGGAGCTTTACTTACCAGTCCACCCAATGAGTGCGCATTCATTGTTAAGAACGCCCGGCCCCGTGAATGCTCGTAGCCACGTGATGCACCGCGTGACGGAGCAGGAGCCCGAGTCCTCCTCGCGCTGATCTCCTCCTCCTCGGGGCTGGAGGTCCTGCGGCACAGCCCGTCCCCTGGAGTCCCGGGGCCCAGGCCTGGCATTGAGTGGCGCAGGGGCAGCCGGCCTCCTGCCCTGCCTGGAGGACTTGAACACAGATCTGCGCCAGGCACGCGGGGGACCGCTGGGCCTCCTCTCCGTGGCCTCCGCCCGGACCCCCACTTCTCTCCGCAGACTCTGCTTCCTGTCCGCGCGCTCTTTGGGTCATTTTGTCACGTGCTTAGCCCTTATTTGCCTGCTCGCTAACTGGATCAGTGTCCAAATCGTAAACTATTTTTCTCACCGGTGTATTTCCACCCCCTGGCAAAGAATCTGGCACATATCGGTGTTCAAAGTATAGCTGATGAAAAAACTGAATGAATAGACCCTCATTCTGGCAGGATTAAAGAAAAACGGAGAGAATTTTTCAAAACTGTGTTGTCGTATTTCCTTAGATGTCCTCCAGCGAATTCTGTGCACGGACGGCAGACTTGCTGGGGTCCATCTTTACTTGTGGTGTTGGGGGCGGAAGCCCTCATGCAAAGCAGGCCCTGTACCGCTGAGCTGTACCTCTGGCACTACAATTAATTTTTAAAGGAATTTTAAAATCTTAGAAAAATTTTAAATTGATTCATAGCAGAGAGTTCCTAGATGCCCAGATCAAGTTTCCTCTATTCTTTTTGTTTTGTTTTCTCTTCTTTTTTGACTTAAATTATTAACATTTTATATTAGTAAGGTAAACTTTTTCACAACTAATGAGCAGAACTGGATACAGTCCTCTTAACTAAAGCCACATTTTATTAGAATCCTCCTTTATTGTGGTATTGGGGATTAAACCCACTGCCTTCATCCCCAATCCTTTTAAATTATTATTATTTTTGTTGTTGTTGTTAATTCTGAGGCAGGGTCTCCACAGTCACTATGATGACCAGGTGGGGCTCACATGTGCGATCCTCCTGCCTCAGCCTCTCAGAGCTGGCGTGACAGCTGTTCTGCACGGCCTGGGTAGAGGCGCCTCAGGCTCAGCCTCGGGCCTCCCCCCTTCCCAGGAGCCCACCCCAAAACGTGCCTTGCACGCCTCTCACGACTCCTCGGGAGAGGGACCTTTCCCCTCCACCTCTGAAGTCCCAAAGGCCCGGCCTGCGTGGCCACCCAGGAGCCTGTCGGGGTCCTCGGCGCGGTCCCCACCGCTCCCACCTCCAGCTCCCGAAGGAGACCCGCGCCTGCCCAGCTGCACTACTCGGATCCTTCTCTGCAGGGCATTGGCCCTGCTCACCACGTATTTGTCTGTTCAGTGCATTGTTGGGGTCGATACGAGCACCTGGTTATTGCATCATTTAGATTAGAATCCATTTTTGGTCTTGATTTTTTTGAGACAGGGTCTTACAATGTGCCCCGGGCTGGCCTCCAACTCCCAGCGATCCTCCTGCCTCAGCCTCTTGAATGTTGGGATTATAAGTGTGCACCACAATGCCTGGCCGATTTTTAAAAAATATTTTCTTGTTCAAAAATTTCTACTTCTGAACACTGGCAGCTCTTTCAGGTGGCTTCTTTGCCCCGCTGCTGTGCAGCCACTGTGCACTGTGTGGAACACTTTCTTAGTTTCTGGGTAAGATGCTTCCATCTTCCATCTTCCCTGACCCGGGGACCAAACTCCGCCATTCTGTGTGGGCTCTAGCTCATTTTATGTGAAAGTAGAATTAGCCAAACATGGCATTCCATGGTTCTTTTAAAAGAACCAGGCTGAATTTCAAATATCAAAACATGTTTTGAACTATGAAAAGATAACACTGAGTAGATGTTTCCCTAAGGCTGATGTGAAATGTAGATGCTGTTAAGTTTTGTTAGATTTTATTTAATACAGAAAAATAGATGATAAATTTATTTGCAAAGCTGTCCTTGCCACACCCCGATTGTCCTGCTTCAGTAATGCTCTCCGTTCCTGAATCCCAAGGGGTTTGAATGTTCCCCGAACGTGTTAGGTCTACCCCTGTGCTCTCAGCTCTGTAAAATCAAGTACCCACGGGGAAGGGGACCTTGGCTTTTTAAAACCGAAGGGAAAAAAGCCTTTAACATTCATTTTTTTAATCTTTGCTGTTCTTTTGATTTATCTAATTTGGCCGATATAAAATTTTCTTCTGAGAAAGAAAAGACCTCTGATCCTCAGGCCCTTCTAGTGTGGGGCGGAGGAAATTTCTGTTGTAAACAGGGGAAGTCAGATGTTTCCTTTTCCCCAACTTCTAAGAAAATTATTACTGCTAACATCTACTCCCACCTAGCACTGAAAGTAATTTAATACAAAGCAAAGAAAATTCTTCATTGTAGGAATTTATTTACTTTATGTAGAGAAACAGATGTTAAGCAATTTTCTCATCAACCCCATGGGAACACTTTCAACTTGTACACAGTAGAGGTAAGTACGCTTCGGTTATTGTAGGATTCTCATCATTCAGTTCTAGGCAGGAGCATGATTGTAGTTCTACAGCACTTTTGAATCTTGCAGTGAGGGGCTTGGCAGTGTAGCTCACTGGTAGAGTGCTTGCTTTCCAGGGGTGAGAGCCTAGGTCTGATTCCCAGCACTGCACAGCACAAATAACAAACAAATTTGCATTGTTAACCACCAGCCTGCATAAGTGCATTTGCAGGGGATTTATAACTGTAGGGGTGTGAGTGTCCTATAAACTTTATAGTCTAAATCAAACAGTATTGAGAGTACATGGGCATACTCAAAGTAATTAACATTTTATAACATTTTAAATGTTTAATTTTGCCTCCTGATAATTTTAGTGTAGAGATACATACTAGTGTTCAAAATATTTTTAAATATATCTATTATCAAAAACATTTTCTTCTTAAGAAAGAAACTCACCTATATAAAGATGTTCTAATATTTTTGTATTGATTATTTCGAGTATAAGAAAAGCAAGATTTCTAGTTTCAACTTTGACATGTAATGAGCTTAAAAATTGTCACTCCCATCTTTGCAAAAAGAAAAAGCTGAACAAATTGGAAATCGACATTATCTCAGACCCATCAGGGAGCTAAAGCGGGATGGTGCACCATGATTTCAAAATCTGGGAGGAGGACCACAGCCAAGTTCTGCTTTATAGAAGAAGCCACTGGGGCTGTAATGATGGAACACTTAAATGCTAATTGTCAAGTGTCCTCACAAATTAGTGGATTTTTACCTTCTTTGGGAGAGTTACCAGGTTTTCACTGTGAAGGTCAAAGAAAAATCCCCTGCTAACTTTGGTAGGAGAAAGGACAGAGAAAGCATTGGAACAGTTGCATTGCCTGCTCTGTAGAAACAGATCTCCTCTCTAGTGAAACGTTTTCATCAGGACCCCATGGTACTTGGGACAGAGTGGGAGATATCTCAATCCCGGTTGTGGACATATTGAATAAATAAAATATAAAGGAGGAAAATGATAGGACTGAAAGGAGAAATAGACATGCCCACCAGTGCCTTTGAAAACCCTAACACCTCCATCTTGGTAGTCACTGAGGTACTGCAGAGCGTGGCTGTGAAGTTGATAAGGTCATGAGGACAACACCCTAGTAAGTGAGTCAGTGTCTTACCGGGAGCACAGCCTGCCAGAAAGACAAGTCTTCCCTCGTGGCCGTGATGCAGCCAGAGGGCTCCCCAGGTTGTGGCCTTTGATCTTAAATTTCTCAGCCTCCTGAATGCTGAGAAATCAATGTGTTTTCTTTGTAAGTTACCCAGTCCATGGTGCAGTAGAACACGAACTGAGACAGTAGTTAAAAATTAGGGAAGCAGAAAAGTCAGTAAAGATAGGCTTAACCTGTACAGCTCTATTTATCAATTGGATATGAGTGACACAGAGAATAGTCTACTCTGCTTAAGCCAACGTGCACCATACACCATGAGAAAACAAGTTTTTACCATAAAACACATTAAGAAATTTAAAGGGGTAGGAATCATACAGCATGTTCTTGGACATCAATAAAATTAGAAATCAATAACAGAATGACAGTTGGAAATACACCCAAACATTTGGAATTAAAAAATAATTCTAGATATGACCAACTGAAAAAGTCTCAAATGAAATTTTAAAATATTTTGAAACAAATTTAAAAAACAACTTGTCAAAAGTTATTAAATATAGTGAAAATATGCTTAGAGGAAAACCCATAGCATGAAACTCCAAGAAGAATGATAGAAAATAAATAATCTTAGCTTCCACATGAGGAAAGTGAAAAAAAAGATGATGATTTTAAGCCCAAATCAAAAATTAAATAATAAAAAGTAGAGCAGAAATTCATGAACTTGAAAATAAGACCAAACATGAAATCAAATATTGTTCTTTTGAAATGATAAAAAAATTGATAAATCCCTCTAGCCAGGGTGATGTTAACACACATAGAGGAGACACAAAAATGTCAGAAATGAACAATTATCATTGCTGACCCCATGAAATTAATAAAGTCAATAAAAGAGTATTATGAATGACTCTATGTCCATAGAATATGGCACAACTTAGATGATACAGACTGTATGCAAGAATGCATAGGTAATCTTATTAGGTCTGTAATATTAAAGAAATAGAATAAGTAATTATTATCCTTAGAAGAAAATTAGACCCAGACACTTCCATTGGTGAATCTTACCACATTTGTGAAATAAATTTTAACAACTCTTCAATGCTTTCAGAAAATAGAAGCTGAAAAGACTCCCAGGTTCCATATTATTCTATTGCCAAAACCAAGAACATTAAAAGAAAGAAAAACTACAAGCCAAAGTGTGCAGGATGGAAATGAGATACCCCAGATAGGATTCTGAATTTTAGAATGTGCATTGCAAAAAAACTATGAGAATATGAGTAAACAATGAAATTCCATTAACAATAATTTGTCAATATTGGCTTGTTAATTATAGCAAATGTACCCAATTACTTAGCATTCCAAAAATATGGAAATCTGAGTGTGAGAACTTCCTCTATAAGAACTTCTAAATTTTTCCAGAAACATTAATATTTTACTTTTTAAAAAAACTTTGGTTCTGTAAAAGACACTGAAAAAAGGGTGAATGAAAAAAACAATGAGAAAATTGGTCACAGACTGAGAAAAAGCACATTCAAATCTCATACCTTCACTCCAGACATGCACAGATGAAAATGATAAATGCTACTTTCTGGTGAAGATGCAAAGCAATGGGAGTTACTACTGATTGCTAGTTGGAACTCACAATAGTATATCTACTTTGGAAGGTAGGTTGGTAGTGTCCTACAAAGGAAAACACAGTCTGACCACATCATTCAGTAGTTGGATTTCTAGACATTCACCCAACTGAAATGACCGTGTATATTTACATAGAGCGGCATGTGGATGCTCACAGCTGCTTTGTTCATAACCTCCTCAAACTGAAAGCAACCAAACTTTTCTTTTATGACTGAATGGATAAACCATGTTCCATCTTTTAAAAATTCAGTAGTAAAAAGAAATGAGTACTAAGTGAAGAAAAAGAAGGAGGACGAGGAAGAGCAGAAGGGAGGTGAAGAACCAGAAGAAAAGACTAGGTGTGGTGATGCATGCCTGTAATCTCAGCACTCAGGAGGCTGAGGTAAGAGGATTGCCATGAGTTCGAGGCCAGCCTGGGCTACATAGTGAGACCTTGTCTCAAGCAACAACAAAAAAAAAAAAAAAAGGAGGAAAGAGCTGAATATGTGAACCATGGGGGGAATTTTACAGCTATTCTCATGCTATTGTAGTGATGAATGCATAACATCATGAATTTAAAACTCAGGATTCTGTAACACAGAGAGCAAGCCTTGATATATGTAAATCAAAACAAAGTCATTTAGGAGATTGAGGGATCCCAGGAAGGAATGCAGGAGGTGACAATGTAACTTAAATGTGCTATGAATGTCGGCAAGGCCTCAGTAGATGGGACAGGGGACATCTTCTGACCTGAGTAACTTTGAAAATGAGTCTGCCAGACTCAGTAAAAGAATCTACAGAAACATTGCACTCTGGTTGGTAAGGTTCTCTCCCGTGGGGGTGTGGATGATTAACTCTGGCCCTGCTCTGCTGTATACTACGTGTCTCAGTCACTTTGTCGCTGCTGAGACAAAATCCCCCACACCCACCCACGATCTAAAGGAGGAGAGCTTTATTTTGGCTCGTGATTACCATGCGTAGTTAGCTGGCTCCAGTGTGGAAGGTGGCATGGCAGACAGGTCAGCAGAGGAAATGCCACTCAGCTCAAGGTGGCCAGGAAGCAGGAAGCCAGGGGAGGAATGGGAGGGGAGATCACCCTTCCTGCTCCCGCTCCGGTGACCCTCTGCACAAAAGGCCCCACTGCTAACAGCACGGCAGCTACAGAGCCCCACTGTCCCATCACCTTCCACGCAGGTGAGGCTTTGGGCATTTTAGATCTAGACCTAACCACTGCCATTGGACAGTAAAGCCAAAGAAAGGTAGAGGAGCCAGGTTTCCACTATTGAAGATGACGGTTCCAGACAGAAAGAAAAGGCTAGACTGGTCCTCGTGGTGATGGATTAGAGGCAGGGACGTCAGTATGAACTGATGTTTCGTTTAATATGGGTGTGTGTGGCCACGTCGGTAAATATTTGTAAATGTGAGTGTATATCAGTAAGTGTGCACGTGTTCTTTGCTGTGTCAGTTGAGGAGGAGCCAAATGGAACTGGGGCTCACATCTTGGTTCCTAGTTTCACTGTCCAATAAAAATAAGCCAAAGCTCATCTACGAGGATTGGATCTAGGACTTTGGATATATACAAGGTTGAAACATTAGTTTACAGCATCTTTTACTGCCTTAGAGTAAGGAAGTACTCAAAAAACAAAAGTAATGGATGTATGTCAAAGAAACAGAGCTGGAAAACTTTGAGTAACAAAATAACACACTATTAGATTATAGCACAAATATCTATGAGTTTACACTGACATAAGTAATTGAAATGTAGGTAAAGAGACAAATGTCTCCCACAGAATTTCAAATACAAGTAAGTGCTGTAGATTCCCTAGCCTCAAGGAAGTTGAGTACAACCCCCCAATTCTTAGTGTGAGCTTCATAGGTTTTGCCTCTGGGATTTTCTTTCCATAACATATTTTTCTCAGTCTAATCATGAGTCACATTTCAGATACATTCCAATTGAGGAACCTCTACAAAACACCTGACCAGCACTCCTCAAAACTTCCAAGGTCGTTAAAGAGGAAGGTTTGAGAAATCATTACAGCCCAAAGGAATATAAGGAGACCTGTTGGATAAATGTAATTTAGTATACTAGAACACAAAAAAAGACTATTAAAAATCAAAAAAATTCCAATAATGTACAAACATTAGTTAATAAGAATATGTTAATAGTGGTATATTAATTGTACCAAATGTACCACGTAGAAGTAAGATGTAAATAAAAAAGGGAGTTTGGTATGGGCATATCAGAACTCTGTACTATCTTTAGTATTTTTCTGTAAATTTAAAACTTTTAAGTTTTATTTTTAAAACAGCACAAGTAATATGCAATATAAATAAAACTGGTATATCCATATGCTTTAGTCAATTTCCTATCTGTCTGTACTTCTGTTACCATGTTATTGAATACTTTTGGAAGAATTCACCTTTATAATATATACTTACTGCATTTAATTCTTCACAAAATTGCCTCCACTCTTCTTCAAAATAGCAATTTATGATTCAGGCATAGGTCTTTACATGATAATGCCACCGTGTGTCCCTTGATAGGAAGATGTCAGTTTGCATCTGAAATAGGGGACAAGCTGTAATTCATGTACATATTACAATGAAAAGTCTTTTATTTGCAGTAAGACACACCTAACTCTAGGGCAGCATAGTAGAAGCTGTGTGTGTGCAAAGTGGAAATCTCCTAAGCCTTCATTGATCAGTATAATATAACTCCTATTCATAGTACTGTACTAAAAATTAAACTAATGTAAATCCAGGTGAGACAGTGGGGAAACAGGCATAAACAAGACACAGTTAAGTGATACACTCCTGGGTAAACCTGTACTTGTCATCTGGTCACTTTAATCAGCAGAATGAGTGCTAGAAATGTAGAAATGTATGCTCACTTTCAATGTCAGTAGTGTCCAAGACAGGTAAATTCGCTAAAATATAATAGAGGCATGGTTTCCATTTTGCCTACTCAAACCTTAGTCTCTTTAAGGCAGTTCCAGAAGATTGATTCCAACATGGCTCTTTGTCCAACATCAAGGAGGATTCTGGTTGCCCAGTGTTGACCACCACAGGAAGGAAATTCTACCTTCAAAATATTCTTACATTTTCCCTCAGTGCAACTGTAATGCCACATGTAGTTTTATTTCCTAGGAAGGTAAAGAACAGGAACTTCATCAAGCTCACATGCTATTTTATAAGAACTATATTTGTGTTCCTTTGCCTGTGCATGCCTGCAAAATAAACACATGGTTGTGTGACAGAAGTTGGATGAGATTTGATTTCTTTATAATTTGTGATAAAGTTACACACAGATGGCTAAACTCTATCCACACCAAAAAAGTAGGTAGGAGACATGCATGATCAAGAAAAGAAGGAGGAGGAAGAGGAGAAAATTTTAAAAACAGTTTTTAATATCTCCATCTGAATATCGGTATATATGAATATGAGGTTAATATATTCAGCTCAGCTTTATATTAAATTTCCATATATATCTATGTAGATATAGATATAGCCAAGAATTGGATAAAATCTCACCTACTGTAACTGTTAAGGGGAATTTTAATTTAACACTGACTTGGGTGCTGCCTGGGGAATTAGCAAGGTCCACTTCTGCGTGCATCTGGAGGGTCATGGAGATGTGACCTTGGGGCTATATCTAGTCCCTCGCCCTTTCTTCTGGGGTACTGTTCCTCCTCTCTGCTTCCCAGACACCATAAACTAAGCAGCTTTTTAAACTGTGCTCTTCTGCTATGACATTTCTCTTTGGAACCTGCTGACCATGGACTGAATCTCCTGGAAATGTGAGCCAAATTAAACCTGTCTTCCTTTAACATGTGAGTGTCAGTTATCTGATCCCAAGGACAGAAAACCTGGCTACAACAGAAAATTGGTGGGACTATTTATGTGACCGCACCTGACCATGTGGATTAGAAGCTTTTGGAACTTGTTTGCAGGAGGAGTTTGGAAAGGTTTGGGGATATGAGCTAGAGAAGCTTTAGAATGTTGTGACCAGAGCTTGATGAGCAATACTGGTCAGAGCTCAGAAGAGCAGAATTCTGATAGAAATGTAGCCAATAAAGGCCAGGCTCAAGAAGTTTCTGTGGGGAACAGGGACAGTGTTGACTTCTGCAGGCATTCTACAGATCAGAGATGAAGAAGTTACTTTACTCTGCTACTATCCAGGTCTCCTCAACCATAATTAAAGACATTTTCCATACCGGGCTGGGGCAGGGGTAGGGATGGGGAACACACTGGCCATTATGCACATAGAAGTAACATCTCAAGCCCATGAAATGGCTGATCCTTCCCCTGCCAGAGGCACAGGCAAGTGCACTGCAGGGCAGGCCCTATCCTCTCCCCATACCACTCACTGCCACATCTTAGCCCCATACCCCAAGCCAGCAGGATCCCAGGAAAGCCTTTTCCAACCCCTGCTCCCTGAGAGATTTCAGTCCCATGGGCTATGATCTGTGTGACAATTTTCCTTAAGTCACTATTCCTAAGTTTCTCCCAAGTTGGGATCAGCATCCTGGACAGGGTGACCCACTGTCTCCATGTTTTACTTCCCATGGAAAACTCTATAGGCTCAATGACATTAGATTCTGATTTTGCATTATGATTTAGTATACAAGTGATTTTTCTGTCCAGCAAGAACCACATCAACTAAAGAAAATTTTGAAAACTGATTTTCCCCCAAAATTTATAGGATTTAAGTTGACAGTTTTTGTATAGACCAAAAGATATCAAATATTCAGAATCCAAACCAATTTTTGTGGCCAACTTTTGACTTTTTTCCACCAAATTTAATTATAATTTCTCTCAAAGGCATCTATAAAATGTGCTTATATTTAAAAGAGTTGATATAGCTATTTAACAGTTGAGGAGCAGAGGATTCAAAAATTAATTGATTCGAAATGTCTGGCTTACCATAACTCTGACTCCAAAATATGTTCTTTGACACAGAGTGCTATTTGAAGTGCAGAGGAAAATTCTGGTAATATAAAAGAAAACAAGAGAAATACAGAATTGGTCGAGCTGCCTGGTAATGCATTGAATATGCTTTTAAACAAGACTAATAAGAAAACTATTGCAAGCAACTGTAGCCAGGAAAAATTAAAGGCTACTTTGATGAGAGTTGCAGAAATACACATAAAAATCTAGGCAGCTGAAGACCATACTGAAAACCTTTGGTGAAATTTAATACTTTATTAGAGAAAGTACTAATTAGGCACAAACACATGTTGATGCATATATAAATGTATATATATATATAATAGAGAAAGGATTATATGTAATCAATTGTTTAAAATATATATGCAATGTATAAATAGTATTGTGTGTATATGTATGGAAAGAATGTGATTCAAAAATTTTGAATAGTTGATTTGTAAAAGAAATATTGGCTAGTCTCTAATGAATACTGTATTGTTAGTAAATTTATTTTTATTCTCTAAAGAACAATGAATGTGTCTATACATACCTATCTTCACCAATACATGAAAGAACATAACAATGTAAGATTGAATCAGGCTTGGAGCACACTAAGCATGTGTTCTACCAGTGAGCTACACCTCCAGCACAAACTTTCTTATAGACATAGACTTTTACTACCATTCTTCTGGCTCAGGTTGACTAAGTAGAGTTTTAGGGACTTTTAAAACAAGAACATTCTACCTACACAATATATATGATACTTCAGTCATACCTTGGTTCATGAACCATTGTTTGCTTCTGTTTGCAAACAATTTGGTTCTCAAACAAAAGTATTTGACAAAATTTTTCTTCTGTTCACAAACTCCACATTGGGTGACAAACACAACTGCAGCTGTCTTCCCCACACAAACACAAATACAAACGTGGCCATTTTCCCCAAAATAGTAAAACAAATAAGTTTGTGAACTGAGGTACCATGGTATTTATTTTTAAACATTACAAAAAACAAAATATACTAAAAAATAAAAGTTCAGGCCCTGGGTGTGGAAGTGCACACCAGCAGCTCCAGCACACTGGGTGGCTGAGGCATGAGGACAGCAAGGGTGAGTCCAGTTTTGGCAACTTGGTGACTTACCAAGATCTTATCTCAAAATTAAAAACAATGTGTATATACAAGGGCCGAGTATGATGGTCAGTGAGAAGGCCCTAGGTTAATCCCCAGTAGTGTAAAACCCAAAAATTTGACATTGTCATAAATTTTAACAAAGCCACTTTGAATGTTATTGCCCTTTTCTACCTTTGAATATTTACTTTTTGAATAAGAATTATATTGAGAGAGATAGAGAGAGAGAGAGGGAGAGAGAGAGAGAGAGAGGTTGCACAAGATTATAAACTTCATGTGGTTTGGATACCGAGAAGTTCCACAACCTGTGGCATCATTTACTTGCAGTCTGAAGAGTTGAAAATAGAGGGGAGGAGGGAGCTGCAGTTGTGATTCTGAAGGCCTGTGAGCCGGGCTCCCTGGTGTTCAGGGCAGGAGAACACTGATGCTTTCCCGTGCAGAGAGCAAATTTACCCAGCTCTGCTGCTCTGCTGTATGTAGACCCCCATGGGGCAGTGTGATGCCCACAGACAGTGGTGAGAGCAATCTGCTCAGCCCACTAGTGGTAATCTCTTCAGGAAACCCTAAAAATCATATCCAGAAATTATGTTTTAACCAGCTACATGGGGCCCCCAGTCAGGTTAACATATAAAATTTTTAACTATGATGCCCTTGTTTATTCGGTGCTAATTAATTTCTTTAAAATTATGTACAGTAAACCTTGGATTGCAAGTAACTTGTACTACAAGTGTTTCTCAAGAGAAGCAAACATTTCTAATACATTTTAACTTGATCCGTGAGGAAAGTCTTGCCACATGAGTAGTAATGATGCCAAATGTCACATGATCACAGCTAAGACAATGGGGATTTTGTTGACAACTATGGTGTAGTGCATTGAACTGGGACTCTCCAAAATATATATCCAGCTGGAACCTCAGGAACTGACCCTAATTTGTAATTAAGATGTACATCCAGAAAGGAACCATGTTGGCCACACAATGGTGGAGGCAGAGACTGGGCATGCAACTAAGCTAAGAGCCAAGAAACACCCAATACCATGGGCAGCAACCGGAGCTGGGAGGCAGGGGAACTCTCCTGGAGGATTCCATCCTGCGGTCACCTGGATGTCAGATCCTGGCTCCCAAACTGGGAGAGGAGACATTCCAGTTGTGTTAAGCCACCAAGTTTGAAGATATTTGTTCTGGTAACTCTAAAAATTAACTCACGTGGAGATTCTCATTGGGTACATCAACAAATAGTATATAGAATATAAAATTCTGTAGTAACTGTCTTTACGTGGCATGGAATATAAGTGAAGTCTAATACTCATTTTCTAAGAGAAGGCCTACAGATGTTCATCTTGTTTTCTTTTTAAATATCTAAAGCTGGAGGCTATTCCAGAGGAGATTTGCAATTATCTTGAGGCTAATGTTTATTTGACTCAATTTACTTGACTAAGATAAATATTGGTTATCTGGATGACTCAGTTTTGCTCTCAGAGCAGCCTAAGTGTTTGCATAATTCCCCCATTTTGTATTACGATGAATAAACTTTGCCTCTCTTTATGGCGAGACTCCTGTCCTATTAGAAAAAAATAACACAACATTCTGATCACCACTAACATGCGTTCAGTGCAAACATCTAAGCAAACTTTCCGTAATAATTGCAAATAATCAAATAGGCACTTTTGTATTTATTCTACAAGTTTCTGATGGAGAAGTATGTGCCAAACCTGAAATTAGGTAGAAAATCCTCAAACAGATGAATCAGAGTCTTTCCTGAAATTAACAGAAACATCATTCCATTCCTTACAGCAGTTAAGACATTGAAAGAAGATGAATTTCAAAGGGTTCACATGACTATTCACCTTATTAGAAAATTTAAATAATCACTAATACAATCCAACTATAAGGATGTATGACAATTTAGAAGGGTTCATTCCACTTTTTTATGAAATACAACCAAGGTTAAATTAAGCAACATTTAAAATAAAGTTTATACTGAAAGAATGAACATGAATTTTAAACTAAATTATAAATTCCATTTTAATTTCTGTTTCACTAAGGCAAGTTGATAATTGTCCCTGTTCTTTTATTGAAAAATCATATTTTAAGGAAATGCAAACATGAATTTAAAATACTTTTCTCTTAAACTAATGTTTATAATAATCATTATTATTTGAATTATTCTTCTCCATATGAAAGAGATGTATTAAAGAAGATGGACAAAGTCTTATCCTGTACTATTGAAAGAATATCTTTTGGAAGAATCACCAGCATATGAAAAGATAAAAGTTTAAGGTAAAATTCACCCCATCCATCTTTAATTTCCCCAACAGCTGTCAAACTCTTATGGGACATTGAGATCCTATGGTCTATTATAATATTCATTAAATAGTCACTTATAAAGTCCCTTTTCAACAAGGATAACTCCTGCTAAATATTTTCTCAAGTTTGGACTTCTACACAGTCCTTTTATACAGAGGGAGTTCATTAGAATGAGACTGATGAGCTAATAATCGGTGTGCTAATTATCACAGTATTGGTACGCACAATCTACTTCTAATCACAAACATAATCATTAACTGTAAGTGAGTGAACAAAGCTTTCTACAAAAGACTTATATTCTCAAACTTACAATACAATATTTTTGAAAATATCAAAACAAATGCTTACCATATTAAAAAGCTTCTTTTAGGAAATACAATTAAATTCAGCAGAGATAACAGATCAAATTTGTCATATTAACACAGGCCTACAACTATGTTCTGGTTACATGAAAGACACTGTTGAGGGGGTACTTTACTGGTTCACCAAACACTGCCTTCAGTAGTTCTGATGTTCTTCAGTTAGAAGTGCCCCTGTTTTGAAGGTTTTCCTTCTCTTCTTAACCTAATATTGTTCAAGGATTAAAATATCAGTAGGAAACTTATTTTGAATTACTTTTCCCACAAAGAAACTAAGTGGAGTATCCAACGTTGCAGCTGAGCCATGGTTTTGCACTGACTCTAATATATTTATTTACTCCTATCCCTTATTTTATGATATTTATTTTAATATAGCCAAGATGTTTTATCTACTAACTATAAGTGACTTGTCTTATTCCTTTGCCATACAAAAATACAACAGTTCATTACCAAATATGCCAAATTATTTTGCATTACAAATTATTTTTATACTGTATTTCAGCTAATGATTTAAAAAAATTTCAATTCAATCTCACTTTGCATGGAGAGAGAAAATTAAGATATAATAACTTCACTGCTATTATTCTGTTTTGCTATCTAGCAATAATTGTGCTTTAATAAATCAAAACTCTAGTTAAATTTACCCATCTCAACTCCCAAAATGAATCACAAAGTATTTGAGGAAGGAAAGCAAATAGACAGCACTATATAAATGTCCTCTCTGCTGCACTGTGATTAAAATAGGTGATACCTCTAGATAGCTCACGAAAAGTGCCAGGATATTTGCTCTTCCCTTTCCGTGGCCTACAGATTAAAATTATTGTTCTGTGAAAGGAATTAAGTATAATTTAGAGAACTTTGTTGGTTCTTATATACTTTATCTCTAACTTAGATTATAAACACCTAAAGAAAATAAATATAAAATTTTTAGGGATTTAAAATAATATTTGTTGAACTATTAAATATAAAAACACAATTAAGCTTTTGAATATAGTATTTTCTAATAAGCTTTTCCCTTTTGCTCCTGAATCCTTTTACTTTTTTGCTTGCAATGTGTCTTGAGACTTTAAAAAGAAACTGAGCCCAAAATAAAACAACTGATTTTCTGAAATTTGAAGGAATAAACACCACAAAACTTTAGTAAATACAATCATGTCTTCATATCCTTTTCTCTAGGCATTAAATTATGCCTCAATCTTCTATCCACCCAAATATTGATATATGAGCCCCTATTCTGTGTCTGGCACTGTGCTGAGCACTCCATAACTTCATAGTGGCTAAACCTCTCTGAGCTTCAATTTTCTGATATATACCTTGGGAATCGTAATTTATGCTTTGATTTGGAAAAATTACTGAACAGCCTTAATTGAAGGGTTTAAACCCTCAAAACTGCTCATGATCCATCATGGGTTCCCAGTGAACCCTAAGATTGTTCCTGTTATCTCATTTGCATCACTGTATTGCAATTATTTTCCAATTTCTCTTTTCTCTTCTGACCATGATCTGCTGGAGAACAATGACTAAATCAGATTTTTAAAATTGAATCAAATGAAAAAATGAGTGAACAAATGAATGAATTCCAGTATATCAGTAACAGGATGAGTTCATGCCACTAAAAGGTAGAAAATGAGTTTAAAAGTGTGAAATAAATAAAGAAATGTGAAGTGTAATTGATTGGATTCATGTTCCTTCCATCCTGGTTCTTTCACCTTTCTTAGTCAACCTGACAACTGGTAAAGGGGGTTGCAGTAGAGCTCTCTTCCCCTAGCCTCCACTCTCCTCCTCCATTTCATGCATTATGTAGTCTGTTCTTGCTCTAATACTACCTCCTTATTCTCCAAATTTCTATTGCTTAACTCCCATCTGGTAAATTTACTGACAACTTAGGTGAGCAAATTCATTATCTTACAATCAGCATATTGTATGGCTTAGTCGGATAAAAAACCAAGTGATGCATCATTTGCTGTAATACATGTTTTCTTCAGGCTTTGTTGTATCAGAGTCTCTGCTCTCAACTCAGCAGCATCTCTGATCATTCTATACTTTCTTTTTCAGTGCGAACAGAGATGAAGGAAATCCAATTCCTAGGTTTATAGTCTGAATTCAGGTGAGGCTTAGACAGTAGAAAAAGGGAGCAAATGTGTGCAGGAGCAGAGGGGTCTTGAGACTCCCATCACCTGTGTGCACGCAGCAGGCATAACATCGATGGTATTTCCCTCTCATCCTTATATTCCTACCCCTGGCCTTTCAGTTGTTCTGTGAGCACCTGTTTCTGTTATAATGCATAAAGTCATTTCTGTTTTCCCAAAGAAAAAGAAATGTGACCCAGTGGTTATAACAAAACACAGTTTACACCTTGGGTACTTAAGGAAATGACAAGGCACTGGCTGCATAGCTGAAGTTCCCTCCCTCTCCGCCTCCTCAGGCCCTTCCCTCCCATCCTTCTTTGCTTTGTCTCCTCCACACATGTTACTATCAAACATCTTGCGTACCTTGCTAATCCAGTGTGTATCCTCTCAATTTGTCTATCATATCAAACCAGAAGTGCCATGAACACAGGTATTCTTGTTTCTTTATTTCCGAGTTTCTAGAACAGTATCTGGGATATGGTTGATATTTAATGAAAGTATTTTAACTAATTACTCAGAGAGAATACATTTTTCCTCTCTTGAATTATTCATAAACAGATAAAATAAAGGTGACTCTGTAATTGTGATAAGAAGGGACAGACATGCATACTTTGCTCATTAAGTCTTTGCTTTACAGGAGTGGTCTCCCAGGTGTGTTCCCATAGTCCTATTGTGGGCACCATAATGCAAATAATCTTTAAGTAGCTTGGAAAGGGCTCAGGATAGAGTATTAGTTTCTCTCATGGATTCTTTTTAACTTCTTTTTTGAATAAATTCTTTTATTGGTACATTTTAGGTACACAGTTCATTTACAGTTATCATTGGGTGCTTGTACCTGAACATGATGTATCTTGGTTCTTATTTTTTCCCCATTACCTTTGTGTCCTTACCCCCTTCCCTATTTACATAGACTTTGTTTCCATTTTTTCCATTTCTCATAATTTTTCCTTTCCCTTCTTTCCTTTCCTCTTCCCCTCCCTCTTCCCCTACCCCTTTGGACTTTTTCTTCCTATTTCAAATTATCAATTATTCATTGTAATCCTTTTAATCCTTATTTACACTTTCAGTTTCTCACACTAGAGAAACTATTCAGTATTTACACATGTGTGTCCTATTT
>NW_004624848.1:2573965-2604324 GCF_000247695.1 Heterocephalus glaber | reverse complement strand
TTTAATCATGTCTTTCACTTTGCTCACCATCTGTGTAGTTATCTGGGAGATTATTTCTGTTTTGAATTATTCTAGAGCCTCATTCATCTGTTTTGCTACTTCCCATGCTATCAGTTCAGGGTGTCCAGGTGGTTGATTATCATATTTTTTCACCTCATTTCCCCTAGGATTTGCCTTTTGTGGGGTGGAAGCCTGAGTTTGTACCTTGCTTAAATGTCTTCTCATTTTTGTTTTTGGTGCTCTCCTTGGTTTAATTCTTGGGTTGATACTTCAAAATTGCTCATTGTAAGTATCTTTGTTGCTTGTGTTTAGAACCCTTGTGGAATGATCGCTTTTCAGAAGTGTCTTCCAGGTATAGCGGGTCTTTAGGTTTTGAGACTCTAATGACTCAGAGGCTGTCTCATTTTCATTATACCAGGAAGGCACTCACAACATCTTAGCCCAAATGACACAATCAGCAACAACATAGCATCAAGCACAGCTTAGAAAATGACAATTTATGATAATTATTAATCTATCACCCTTAACTGTGTGAATTAAATCAAAATCCAGGACCAACCCAATATATGTTTATAGTGAATAAACTCTTCAATATAGCAACTTTACCCTTTGGGGTGGGGAGTTAGAAGGAGTTGGGGAGGGAGGGACAGATAGGTAGGAGGATCAGGAAATGATAGCAGGGAGGCCAGAAGACACAGAAAGATCACACAAACTCTAAGACACTATTGAAGGCAAGAGGAAAAGGCAGAATGAAAGAACAAAGAGATGAACAGATCCACCTAACAGTGATAGGGAGGTTAGATACTGTATTTACTTTCCTTTAAAACTAATGATAATTGAGAGAAGGAAAAAGAGAAGAAAAGAAAAATAAAGAAGAAATCCAAATTAGGTCCAGAAAGGAACAAAAAGGGAGATGAAGCACAATGGGGGACAGTAAGAGAATGAGAGAGAGAGAGAGAGAGAGAGAGAGAGAGAAGAGAAAAGAAAGAAAAAAAGAAGAGAAAAATAAAAATGTGCATAGAGTAGAAAAAAAAATAAAAATGAAGAATTAGAAAAAAAGAAAAAATTTTTTCTGCAAATAACAAAAAATAAAAATGAAGGGCCTCCTTCGGGATGCAACTCTGCTGTCACAACAGACAATGTGGGCAGCAGTGTGCAGTTATAAGTCAATGAGTCTCAGTAAGCCAGTCACAGACCCGTGCGATTCAGGCAGATTTCTAGCTGGCAGTCCCAAGTTGAGCTCCCTGTCCTGCAGGGTTGAACTCTGCAAGGTTCTATTATGGGTTCCAGCTGTCTTTCCCCTGAAGATAGTCCAGTTCCGATGGGAGGTGATGATCCCTCCAACTTACCAAGTACGGTGGTCTGGCGTGCCTTTATTGCAGATTCTCTTCACTTTTCCAGTGGGCTTCAGTTTTCGATGAAGAGCCTTGCACTGGCTGGTCGCATTGTGTGGAGTTCAGGGATGGAGCAGGGGCCCTTTCATGGATTCTTTTTAAATTCCTTTATGATCTGTAGCTTCTTATAGTCTGAATCAAGGCAAATTCAATTTTGAGATTCATAATTTTGATATATAGATGAAGGTTCTTTATAAGGACTTCCTTCAAATGAATTGCAAAAACACTCAAATGTCAGCTAAGGGCAAAGTGCAGAAACTAAGAGTTCAGAACATATCAGTTTGTAGTAAAAATAATGACCAAATAAACACCAGTAGAGGAAATAGAATTTGAGATTCACTTTTCATAAAAATTATGTGATAAAAAATAGCAAGCAGGCAGTATATCTTTTATATAAAACTGACGAATTATAAATTGATCAAAATTTTAAACCTGGCAAATGGTATAAGTGATTGTTTAATAACTTATTCTCTGAAACTAAATTCCTAGAAAAGTATCAAAGGAAATTATGAAGCATGTGAACAAACAAATCTATTCACAAAGTTTGTCATCTTTTTCTAATTATGTGTCACACATCACAGCCAGTTCAGTTAATTTGTAACTTGTTGTATTATTCTCTTTGATAAAGAGAAATTCTAAAATTAAAAGGTCAAAGTTTATTAACCTATTCCTTTGTTTATATTTAACCTGAACTTATTACTTGTTACTATTGTTTCTGCTTGATATTATTTCTTCCCTCTCAGATCTTCAAATTAAAAATGATGTTTCCTGTAGTATATGCTTATAAAATCCTTTTTTGTGGTTTTAAAATCTCTAAGATCACCTTCCCCCATCTCTATCCTGCCAATTCTTGAAAATTGTTTTTACTGAATTGAAAATTCTGTATTTATAGGTAATTTTATCTCAACATTTTTTAGCATTTTTAAATAGCAGTCTACTTTCTTCTACATTTATTGCCTCTTTGAGGAAGTTAGCAAAGTTGACAATCAGTCTAAAATGATGTTCTACTGTAACTTATTGGATGAATTTTGGTTGCTGTAATGATTGCTTTATCTTTGTTTTAATTATTTTACCTAAGGAATGTATAAGTGGAATTTTTAAAGTTAGTTATTCTTGGGAATTGTTGGCCTAACCAAAGGATACTTGATGGAACTAAATTATGGAAAATTTTATACATTGCTACTATGAATATTGGCTTTCTCCTAAAGTTCTATTCTCTCCTTGTAGTATTCTTCATGTATGTTAATCTATCCTTTATATTTTCATCCATCTTGTCTAAATTCTGAGTTATTTCTTTACATGTATTACTCAATTCATTAACTTTCTCTAGTTTTATCTAACTCACTATTTAATTCATGAGATTTTTATTTTCTATTATTATCTTTTGTATTTCTGGAAATTCTCTTTGATTCTAGTTTCAAACTAGTCAAGTTTCATGTGATGATTCCTCTCTTATATGGTGGATACATTGTGTTTTTAAATGTATATAGAACATGCTGGTCTGAACAATGTTATGGTTTGGATCTTAAATTCCCCCTACATTAGGCAGCTTTCCTGGAACAGGGACAAAATACCTGACACCTGCAACTTAAAGGAGGAGAGGTTTGGTTTTAGCTCATGATTTCAGAGATTTCAAGTCGGATAGCTCCAAGAGAGAAATGTGGCAGAACCGCATGGTGGAGGAAGCTCAACTCGGCTTTCAGGAAGCAGAGAGCAAGGGAAGAGCGAGGGAGGAAGGGGTCCGGACTGGATGTTGTCCCCAAGGCCATCCTTTCCTTTGGCCAGTGAGGTGCTGCCTCCAAATAGTCTGTTCAGCTATGAAATGGTCAATGGGCTGAGCTATGGATGAGGTTAGCCCCTAACAAGCCAATCTCCTCTCAGGAGCTTCTTAATCCAGTCACCTTGACAATCAAGATTAACTGGCATGTCCCCTAAACACTTGTGTGTGAAGGGTTGGTCCCCAGGCTCTGCCACTGTTTGGAAGAGGTGGAGCCTTCAGGAGGCAGGAACAGTGGGAGTGAGCAAGGCCATTAGGGTATGTTCTCAAGAGGATGGGGACCCAGCAGGCCCCTCTCTCTCTCTCTCTCTCTCTCTCTCTCCTTCCTAGCTGCCAGGAAGTGAGCAGCTTCACTCCACTACACACTCACTTCCATGATGCCCTGTTTCTGGGGCCTGACAACAAAAGCAATGGAAGCGATGGCACCTCAGTGATCATGAACTAAAACCTCTAATGCAAAATAAATCTTTCTTTCTTTTTTTTTGGTACTGGGGATCGAACTCAGGACCTTGAGTTTGAGAGGTAGGTGCCAGAACTACTGAGCTAAATCCCCACCCAAATCTTCCTTTCTCTTAAATTTATCATCTCTGGTATTTTGTCACCATGGCAGAAAGTTCACATGATTAGTTTCTATTCATTTAGTCCTTGTAGGACTGACTTTTAATTTCTATCATTTTTGGTGATTTTTTCCTCATACGTTCGGTGTCTTTTTTGTTACAGGCTCATTATCTTTGGGACTTGATCTTCAGGGAGTATTTGCAGTTTACTTTTAAAGGGGGTTCCCCCAGCAAGGATTTGTGTTTGCTCCTGCCAGATTACTGGGGCCAGGTTCTCAACACATGATCACTTCAAAATAAAGGTTCAGATTGGGGATCTTCAAGCTGTGGGATTAGCATGATTTTCCAACCCCAAATCATGGAAGTGCCAGTTTGTGATCAGGACCTCTCAGGACAGATTTGTTTTCTCCTATGTACCATTCTGAGCTGATACCTAAAGAGACAAATTACCTCCTGTCCTTCATGTGGAAATATTCTCTCCTCTCCCACCCTGCAAGGTTTCTATTAGTGTGCTGTCACTTCCTATTTGCAGACCTCAGTTTGTCTTCTGTGTTCCTTGCCCCACCAAGCATTGACCCACCAGGTACAGTGACTTCAGGGGAATCACCAGCTGCAGAAATTGCTTACTTTTGACATCCTTCCTCCTCACTGTTTCTACTCTTGCCTGTTACCTTTTTGGAACTCTCCACCTGACCGAGTGTTAAAAGCGTGTTTTAATTTTTATCTAGCTTTCATAGGCATTTGATCCTGGAAAGGTTTTCTGTACACACTTTCAACAGAGTTGGAAAGGGAAGAGAGCCCCTCGCATTAATTTTTAAAATAGACCCAAATAGAATACTCCAAAAAGCAACATGAAAGAGATTTGGTGAGAAATGATTTCCCTCAGGTAGTAATATCATCAACTGTTAAAGAAAGTATTTTCACAAATAGGAGAGTAGCAGCCATAACTATAGTTTTCATAAAATGAGATTTCAACAAGTCTGCCTCTGCACAATTTGCCTTTCCTTTATGTCAAAACAGTTCTCCTTGCTTTGAAACTTGGATCACTTTCTTTTTTAAACCATGGCTGTGGACATGCCTCTTGGCCTTCCTGGTGAAACTGTCATCTCAGAGTCTCTCCTGGCTGCCTTCTCCAGTTCTGAGTTCCGTGTGATTCACTTCCCCAGAAGAAGCTTGCTAGAAACACCATGAATGACACCCCAAGACAACAACTTGATCTCTGAAGTGAGAATTAAAAGCAAAATCAATCTCCTTTCATCAGATACTTCTGAAACCTTCACATCTCATTAATACAAACACCTGAAATTGGTGAACAACATTGTAAGAATAATAAAAAGTATCAGGCTTTACTTGCTCTAGAATGCTTAACTAGGGCTATATCATATTCTCATAGTATATTTTGCAGCCTTAAATAGAAAAAGTATAATACAAGAGACTGCAAAAGACTCTTCTGTTGCCATATTAAAAAATATTTTACTGGCTGAAATATACTTTTAATTTTTTAATCATTCTTTCAAAAGTTCCAAACTTAGTTGTATTAGTCAGCTTTCTAGTGCTGAGACAAAATGCCAGAAATACACAACTTAAAGGTTTCCATTGGCTTATGGTTTCAGAAGTTTCAGTCCATAATCATCTGGCTCCAAGGCAGAAATATGATGGCAGAAGGTTATGGTGAAGGACCAAGAGCTGAACTCATAACATCTGAGGAGCAGAGAGCAGGGAACAAGACCAAAGAAGGTCCAGAGGTCCAGATATAGTCTCTAAGGTAACACCCTCATGATGCACCAGGCACACATTTGAAGAAATGAGAAAAGGTTTCCTAAGTTCATTGTCCTGAATATTTTCTTCTATATGTACTGTATCGTATATATTTATAATGTTTTCCTACCTACTTCAACAGATTTCTGTCCTTCCTTCCCTCCCTCCATCATTTCTCCTTCCTTCCTTTTCTTCTTGTAAATGCATAATTAAATGAAGCACACTACCTTTCTTACTTTTTTATTACTGTAACATATGCTAGAGATAATCAAATTGTAATCAGGACTGAGAGAGAGAGAGAGAGAGGTTGGGTTTCCCACACTCCCCTCCATGACATGTCCTCAATGGCCTCTGCTCCCACCAGTACTGGAGGCCCCCGCAGTGGGTCCCTATCTCCTGTTTGGTGGTGTAACATATGGTGAGAAGAAAGACTTAAATAGAATAAAAGAGACAGAGATGGGGAACTGGGATGACCAGTGCTTGAGCAAGCAAAGGCCCTGAACGCCCAGAACTGTTGATATTTGTTGGTGACACAATTGTTGTTAAATTGCAGTAAGGAGACTATGTGTGGTTACTAGGGATATGTTGCTCACATGTAGGCAAGGCTGGTAAGAAAAGAGACAAAGCATTCTTGTGTTAGGCTGGGAACAGAATTTGGGTGCGAGTCACTTTGACTTGGCTCTGTGTTACATCATATGCATTGGTTATACTCACTTCTTAAAATAACCCAACTGCTGGGTTAACTCTTTACAGCCTTCTCTGCTTACAGCCTGCTTTGGGCATAATCAGTGTGGAGATCTGCCACACATTAGTGCCCCCCCAGTAGTACCGTACTGAGAATAAAGTCTTCACTACTTTGACCTTTGCTTTGAGAGGATCCAAATTACAGTGTTGCCCTTATTTAGTAAACTATTCCATTAGAAAAACAGGTTATTGAAATTCATGTTCTCCACCAATCACTTGACACCTTAAACTAATATCAAGTAAGAAATCAAGAGAATCAAAAGAGTTTGAAGTGCTAGTGTTGAGAATTCAAACTTACTACCAAATGGCATTACCAGCATGAACCTGCCCAAGAACTTCCTCAATAAAACCTGTTTAATACTTTGAAAGTTTTGGTGATATTTAGTGTGATCCTCAATTATCAGAGACCTCTATAGACTCCTAATAATATGCATTTCTGGGTCCTATCAGTACCAAAAAATAAGATTTAGTAAGCCTGGATTGCGAATCTTTGTTCTGATATTCTAAAGCTTTTTTCAGAATGATAAAATTTATTAATCCCTCTGGGCTGTGAGCCAGGCCGCCTGAGTTTGAGACCTGATTTTAGCACTTGCTAGCTGTGAAATTTTGGGAAAGAGACCTTGATTTTCTCAAGGGTAAAATAATAATAACACTTAGACCAAAAGGTCTCTAGAGAAGATAAATAATATAGTGCATATAAAGTGCTTAGAACAGTACCTACCACATAATTAACATCCCGTCATGTTAGCTGTTAGGATTCTGTTTAGTAGAAACCACAGCAAATACTCATTGGTCTTCATTTTTTTTTTTTTTTTTTGGTACCAGAGATCTAACTCAGGACCTTGAGCTTTCAAGGCAGGCACTGGAACCACTGAGCTAAATCCCCAGCCCTAATTGATCTTCATCTTGATAGGCTCTTTTGGCAGGTGACATTGTTTCTTCTTTAGCAAATAAAGTCTAAAATCATAAAACAATATATTTTTAAATGACCAGTTATTTGGATGATTCTAGAAATCTTATAAAATTTGAGGACAGAAGAAAGGAATTAACCTACAAAAGAAAAATCATACAAAAAATAAAGAACATGTTTAACCATCGTAACATAAAATCTTTTTTTAAAAATTCTTTTATTGGTACATTTTAGGTATACAATTCGTTTACATTTATCATTGGGTGCTTGTACCTGTACATGATGCATCTTGGTTCTTATTTTTTCCCCATTACCTGTGTGCCCTTCACCCCTCCACCCTTCCCTATTTACATAGACTTCATTTCCATTTTTTTTCTTTTCTCACAATTTTTCCTTTCCCTTCTTCCCTTTCCCCTTCCCCTTCCACCACCCCTACCTCTTTGGACCTTTTCCTATTTCAAAGTATTAATTATTCATTTTAATCATTTTAACCCTTATTTACACTTTCAGTTTCTCACACTAGAGAAACTATTCAGTATTTACACATGTGTGTCCTATTTATTTCACTTAAGAGTATGGCCTCAATATGCATCCATTTAGCTATAAATGTCTCTAGTTTCTTGTTCTTTATGGCTGAGTAGTACTCCATTTTATTTTTAAAAACCCACACCTTCTTTATCCAGTTTCCAGCTGATGGGCACTTGGGCTGTTTCCAAGCTTTAGCTATTACAAACTGTGCCGCTATAAACATGGGTGCACATATATCGTTGCGGTATGATTCTTTTAATTCTTTGGGGAAGATCCCCAGCAGGGGAATAGCTGGGTCAAATGGGACCTCTAGTCCTAATTCTTTGAGGTATCTCCACACTGATTTCCACAGTGGTTGCACCAGTCTGCACTCCCATCAACAATGGAGAAGGGTTCCTTCCTCCCCACACCCAGCCAGCATTTGTTATTGGTTGATTTCTTGATAGCAGCCATTCTTTCTGGAGTGAGGTGAAATCTCAGTATTGTTTTCATCTGCATCTCTCGAATGACCAGTGATGTTAACATTTTTTCATATATTTATTTGCTGCTTTTACTTCCTTGTCTGAGAAATGTCTGTTCATTTCAGATGCCCATTTTTGAATTGGGTCTTTGAATTTGGGGGGTCTGATTTTTTCCAGTTCTTTATATATTCTCGATAGTAGACCTTTGTCAGAGGTACAGCTGCTAAAATTTTTTTCCCACATTGTAGGTTGTCTCTTAGCTCTGTTGGTGGTTTCTCTTGCAGTGCAGCAGCTTTTCAATAAGATGAGATCCCAGGTGTTGACTTTTTGTGCTAGCTCCTGTGCTGAGGATTTGTTCATAAAGTCTTTTCCTATGCCAATGTCTTCAAGAGTTCTACCTAACTTATCTTCCATCAAGTTTGGTGTTCCTGTCTTAATATTTAGATCTTTAATTCACTTCAATCTTAACATAAAATCTTAAAAGTGCTCTTTCTATGGAATTTTTCCCTTTTTTAATTGACATCATATGTTTCTTTGACTAAACCATGTGTTTTAGTACTGGTTTAATTTTACTTTTGTGAATTATGTTGAAATAGGCTGAGTTACACTCATAAATACCTGTGAACACATTTCACAAATGTTTATAGTAGCCACTCACACCTTTGTCTTACTTCTCTATAAGTACTTAATAGGAGAATATTTTTAAAGCAAAATTAAATGTATCAAAGCCTACAGCATACCATTTTGTATTTTTTCCAATGATTCATATATTTTATGGAATACTAGTACCCATGAAATGATGTCATTGCTGAACATTGACAACTGAACAAGTCCATATAGCTTTTATTTTAACATAAATTAAAAATATAGATATCTCTTGTATCTATAGAGCAGGCTTTCCAAATACAAGAACTGGCACAACTGCTCAGTCTTACTGAGGTGCGAAGACATTATGTTTACCAAGACGAATGAATCTTTGGAAATCTAGGTAGACTAAGGATCCGTCAACCAATTCCTGGTTTTAGTTTAACAGTTCTTCATTCAACTTATCTCTTACTCTCATATTTTGCAATAGATAATAAGAAGAAACCAGGCTGTGTTTTCAACATTTTACCCAGAAATCCCCTCAGCTAATTGTCCAAGATTATCATTTCCATGCATCTGTGGGATACAATTCAGCTGAGCTTTCCACCACTTTATACCAATGATGTCACTTCTCAGATTTACTCGTTTTCCTCGGCATCCTCACCAGTAGCCACTCTTTGCCTCCACTTAAAAACATTTCATGACGTCACAAGTTTAAAAAAATACTTAACAAAAAGAAAACTTCTCTGTGTCACTCACCAAAAGATTAAAACAATTAAGTGAGCACTGCTCTGGATGATTTCTTGATATCTCTGAACACTAACACATTTTTTAAAAATACAATTTGGCAATGCCGTATACACTCTTTTATAACCTGCTATATCACTTAATGGAGTGCCGTGGGCACATTCTCTCTGCAACAGATTCATATCAACATCATGATATCTTAATGGTATAATTCATAGCTTTTTATCCCCCATTTCTCTCGCCAACACGCTCTTATTCCCTCCCTCTTGTTTAATAATAATCTCCTTTCTACTTTTATGCCATCATTTTTAGATTCTACACAGAAGGAAAACATGTGACACTCATCTCTCTGAGTCTGGGCTGGCTTACTTCCTTCAACGTGATCTCCACTTCCATCCATTTTTCTACGAATGACATAACTTCAACCTTCTTTACAATTGAATAATACTATTTTATGTATGTATGCCACATTTATTTATCCTTTACCCACTGATGAGCACCTAGACTGGTCCCATATCTTGGCTATA
The DNA here is from genome assembly GCF_000247695.1 of Heterocephalus glaber. The sequence continues at coordinate 2,594,336 of NW_004624848.1, read as the reverse complement.
GTGAATTGTGAATTGTTCTGCAATAAACTTGATATGCAAGTATTCTCATATACGCTGACTCTATTTCCTCTGGGTATATATCAAGCAGTGCTATAGCTCTGTAATATGGCAGCTCTATTTTTACTTTTTTGAAGAAACTCCATACTCAAGATTTCCAAAATGACTGTACTAACTTACATTCCCGCTAGTAGTATAGAAGTGGTTTCCCCACCCACTCTACATCCTTGCCAGAATTTATTGGGTTTTTTTTTTTGTACCGGGGATCAAACTCTGGACCTTGTGCTTGTGGAGGCAGGCGGCGGAACCACTGAGCTAAATCCCCAGCCCCAATTTATAGTTTTTGTATTCTTAATGATCACCATTCCTTTGGGTTGAAATGGAATTACAATGTAGTTTTAATTTGCACTTCCCTAATGGCTAAAAATGTGTATTTTTTTCCACATACTTACTGGCCATTTGTACTTCCTTTGAGAAATACCTGTTTAATTTATTTGCTCATTTATCGACTAAGCTGATTTTCTGGTGTTAAATTTTTGAATGCTTTTATATAATCTAGATATTAATCTACTGTCAGAAAAGTATCTGACAAAGATTTTCTCCCATTATGTAGACTGTCTCTTCACTCTGTTGATTGTTTCCCTTGCTGTGCAGAAACTTTTACTTTGATGTAATTTGTTAATTCTCGCTATAATTCCATGTACTATTAGAGTCCTGTTCAGGAAGTCTTTACCTGTATCTATGGCTTCAAGTATTTTCCCTGTTTTCTTTCTAACAGTTTCAAAGTTTCTGGTCTTATACTTAGGTTTTTGAACCATTTTGAATTGATTTATGAAAAACTAAAAGTGTAAATAAAGATCAAAATGTGTAATTGATATTGTGAAATAAGAAGAAAAGGTCTAAAAGATCAGGGGAAGCGGGAAGTGTAGGGGAAAGAAAAGAAGGGAAAAGAAAAAAATATGAGAAAAGGAATGGATTTGTGTACAGTAAAGGGACAGAGCTAATTTCAATGTTGTACATGTGGATACCCAATTTATCCAGTTCCGTTTGTTAAACAGGCTGTCTTTTCTTGAACATGTATTTTTGGCCCCTTTATCAAGAGTCAGATGGCTGTAATTGTGTGAGTTTCTTTCTGTGTCCTCTAATTTGTCCTCTAATTAATCTCTCTGTTTTGTGGCAGTATCATGTTGTTTTTATTACCATGACTATAGTACAATTTGAACTCAGGTATTGTGATGTCTCCACCCTTGCTCTTCTTGCTTACAATTGCTTTGACCATTCTGGGCCTTCTGTGTTTTTGTATGGATTTTAGGATAATTTTCTCTAGCTTTGTGAAGCATGTCACTGGAATTTTGATGGAATGGTACTGAATCTGTAGATCACTTTTGACAGTATGGATATTTTAATAATATTATTTCTGGCAATCCATGAACAGGGAGGCTCTCTCTGTCCTCTACTGTCTTTTTCCATTTCTCACTTCAATACTCTGTATTTTCATTGTAGAGATGTCAGCTCCTTGTTTAGGCTCTTTGTGTAGGTTCCCAGATACTTTAATTTTTCTTGAAGGTATGGTGAACTGTTTTCCTGATTTCTTTTCTCAGATAGCTCATCACTGGTGTATCAAAATTCATCGAGCTTTTCATGTAGATTTTGTTTCCATGTCCATATTTCTACAGCTGTCTGTTCATGACGATTTTTGTACTCTCTAAAATGATGTAAGTTTTCTGTTCTGTGATTCTCACTTTCTTCCATGGCCTCACAAGGGGAGTTCACATCTATATTTGCATCAGAAGTATCTGCAAGGAAAGCCAGGGTTTTAAAAAGTTGTTCTTCAAAATTCTTCCAGCTTCTGCCATTGCCCAGTTCCAAAGAGATTTTCATATTTTTAAGTATTTGTAACCACAGCACCCACAGACCAGTTTCCTTTTGCTGCTGTAGCAAATTACTACAAAAATAGCAAACTTATGATATTACATTTGTGGAAGTCAGAAATCTGAAATGAGTCTCACTAGACTCAAACCAGGGTGATAGCAGGCTTGCTTGCTTTTACAGAGGATAATTTTCTAGGCTTCTCCAGCTTCTAAAGGGTGCATACATCCCTCAGATAATCCCCTTCCACCCTCAAATGCCATAATTGCTGGACAAATCCTTCTCCCATTATATCACTCTGCTCTCCCTGACTCTGACACCACAGTCTTGCCTCTGTCTTTCTTTTGTAAGGATCCTGAGCCCATCCAAATAATCTGAGATAGCCTTTGGATTTTGAGATTAACTGATTATCAACTCTAATTCCATCTGTGTCCTTAATTTTCCCTTGTAGCACACAGCATATTCACAGATGGTGGGAGGTGCCATGTGAGCATTTTTGGGGGCCCACAATTCCGCCCATCACTCTGCCACTAACAGATATCACCTTTGGCAAAATATAGCAGACAACATGTCTGTCACCATGACAATTTCACCAAATTCAGAATGCTTCATACATGTCTGAAACAGGGCTAGAATTTAAGGACTCTAACCTTATATAATGTGCTATTTCCAACTGAAATTTCATTTCCAAAAGAGACATTTTGGAGCGCCAGCATGATCCTAATTGTCAGTGCTCACAGTTCAAAACTGATCTGATCAAGAGTTTTTAAAAATTGAAAATAAGTAATTCTAAGAAGGGATGTAAAAGATAATGAAGTGTCTCAGTCACTTTCTCATCACTGAAAAACAATATCTGACACCCACAAGTCTAAGGAGGAAAGGTTTATTTTTGGCTCACAGTTTGCAGAAGTCTCGTGCACAGTCCTGGCTGGCTCCAAAGAAGAGCGGCATAACAGAGGGGCCTGGCAGAGCAGAAGGAGCTCATGAGCTGGCAGCAGGACGCAGAGAGAGATCAAGGGAGGAGGAGGGACACGCAGCCCTTCCCGACCAAAACCCCTGCACCCCCAGCACCACATTTAGCTACAAACTCACAGTGGCCTAATCCACACGTGTGTACCACACCTCCTGGTCCAGTCACCTCCTGAAAGCTCCAGCTGTGAGCACATGAGGCTTTTGGGGCACATCTAGATATAAGCCACAACATTCTTTCCCTGACCCTCAGAAGACTTATGGTCATTTTTTTAATGCAAAATGCTCTTAGTCCATCTCCAGGAGTTGCCAAAGCCCTAACAGTTCCAGCACTGTTGAAAAGTCCAAGGCCAAAGTCTCCTCTGAGATTTAAGAGAAACAATTATGTAGTTGTAAGCTCCTGTAAAAATAAAAAATTAAACTCAGGGGACTCTGTGGCAGGGCATGAACTCCAAAGGGCTTGGGTGGCCCTGGCCCTGTGGCATTGCCAGTGGCTGCAGCCCTCATGGCTTCTCTCTTGGGCTTGGCTTCGTCACCTCTCCTGACTTTCCTCAGATGATCCACATTCCTGGCTTCCCCGTTATCCTGGGGTCTCCACCACACTTTCAGCTCCACACCCTGCCTGGCCTCTCAGGGTGTCTTCTAAAATCTGGGTGAAAGCCTCTCTAACTACACAACTCTCGCACCCTGCATGCACCTAAAACCCCACCGATGAGGCCAAGGGCTGCTGCCAGCTGGAGCAGTAGCCAGGTCCTTTTCGTCTTGTTGTGTTTACAGAAGCCTCTCTGAGCCTAGGGTTGATGACCTTGGTGAATCAAATCCTGGAAATCAATTCCTTATGTAGCCCTTCCCTATCAGAGAGCCCCGGGGGATCTCTTCTCAAACCAAGGCTTTTCACTTTTGCAATTCTGAGCCTGTGAAGAATGGGGCCTCCCAAGTTCTTCACAGGCTGTTAAACCATTTCCCTGTCACACTGTTGTGAAGTACTCAACTTCTCTTTAATGCTAAGCTTTTTAGCAGCCAAACTCTCCTCTGCTCCATCTTTGCAGGCCCCAACTTTACCGGAGTTTTCTTTCTGGCCAAACTCAGAGCTTTTGAAATCATTCAGCTGTGGCTTTTGCTCTTGATTTTCAAGGTAGAGTAGCTAAAAGCCCCTAACAGTACCCACGCCACTGCCTGAATGTTGGGCTGCCGAGAAATTTCCTCAGCAAGTTTAATTAATCCACTGCCCTTAATTAATCTCAGTCTTCTGCAAATCTCATGCCTCTCTGGATGTGAGCCAAATGCAGACAAACTGCCTGCTAGAGCACAACACACACTGCCTGGAGCCCAACCACCACTGAAACCCTTCTTCCCAAATGAAACCTCTGGAGTCTGGTCTGAACCGGCTGCATTACTGCCAACATTCTGGTCTTCCAAGCTCTGACCCGGATCTCCCATCAAGCTCAGCTCAGCATTCTCAAGTCAGCACCTCCAAAACTTTTCAAACTCCTCCCACCAGCCAGTTTCAAAGTCTTCTGAACCAGGTAGCTCACAGTAACAACCCATTGCCCTGATACCAAAATCTGCCCTGGTTACTTCCTCATTCCCCAGACACAGTAACAACTGACACCCAAATCTAAGGAGGAAAGGCTACCTTCCCTCACAGTTTGTAGAGGTTTCACTTCACAGTTGGCTGGCTCCGAGGCAGGGTGGCATGGCAGAGGGGGATGACAGAGCAGAAAGAGCTCATGGTTTGGCAGTGGGAAGCAGAGAGAGATCAGGGAGGAGGAAGAGAGAGAGAGAGAGAGAGACCCTGCCAGGCCACGGCCCGGGGACCCACCTTCTATGGCCTTCATCTCCCTATCCCTCATAGCTTAAACTCATCTGTGGACTAACCCACTGAGGAGAACCACACCCCGATGGTCCAGTCACCTCCTGAAAGCCCCACCTACGACCACATGAGGGTTGAGGGGGCATCTAGATATAAACCATGGCAAAAAGCTAGAATTTGTCTTATCTTTCTTGTTTTTGAAGGTTGTTCTGATCTGGTAGATGGTAAAATCAGTGATTTGTATTCTTCCTAAAAACAGTGATTCGTTCATCTCCTCCCTGTCCCTGCTTTTCTCTTCTTTTTGTCATGAGCTTCTTAGGGTCCATAATGCAAGTAGAAAGGAGCTCACTGCCCTCGTTACTTCATTTGAACAGATGTATCAATAGTAGCCCAGAAAAATTAAAACCTGGGCTTAAAAAGATTAAGACACTCTATTTTGAGCTTTGATATACTTCATAATGTTTTCAAATCAGTGCTTCTCAAATTTTAATATGCATAGGAGTCACCTATAGATTTTGCTACATGGCTCTTCCGGCTCAGGTCGTGTGAGGCAGGGCCCGGGTTCTATATTTCCAGTGAGATTCCTGGCATGTTGATGCTGCTAACACACCAGCTACCCCGAGTGCAAGGATTTGGGTCACATCTTTGGTTGTTAGAGTCACTTCATCCGCATGTGTGAAAATACTGCGCGTTTGAATACCTTTGTACCGCTGTCAATTATAGGTATGAGAAGAAACACAAATATCTTTGGCTGTTTTGCTAGAGCCAACAAGGGTATGGAAGTGTTGCTTTATTTTGAATAATTGCCTTTGCTAATATTTGCATTGTCACAACAACTTTTCTGTTCTTAAGCGAAACCAAGTAGGTTTTAACCTTCATCTCAAGGAGCAGAAAACAGCCCCAGGAGATGGTAAAATGTCCAGGTATTCATTTATCTACTCAAGGGCCGTTTTACTGAATCCCTACTATAAACCTACTATGAAGGCTTTTGGCTGCAAAGATTATCTCTCTCCTTAGGGTCAAGGAACTCACAGTTCCTAGAGTACTGACAAGTTAAACGCGATACTTAGCAGGGAGTGTGGGGCACCATCAAATCCGAGGACGACAGAGGCAGACGAAGCGGTTGTGAGGTCCAGGAGGGACAGAATCTTAGCAAGCCCGATGCTAACAGAAGAGAACGCGAGGGGTCCGGGGGGAGGAAGCCAGCTCTCAGGGTAGCTTCTTCCTGTTTTCTGCATTTTTCCTTTCTGCCAAGGGCACCGCTCCTTAGCCTTCCCATCTGTACCATTTAGTCCTGAGGGTCCTTCTGCCAGGCACACGCACACGCCCAGCACCGAGCGGGAAGCCCGCACATGGGACACAATCTCGGCCCGCACAGGCTCGGGAGAGCCGGCCTCCAACCCAGCGGCCGGGACGAGGGCGGCGCGGGAGCAGATCCGACTCCCAGCAGAAACCCCGGCGCTGGCCGCTGCGGAGTAGCACGGTTTCGGGCCAGCGCGGCGCGGAGAATTCCTGGCCTCCGCGCTCCGCGTCCCGGCGTCTGCGGGTTCGGGCCCTGTAGTGCCGAGCGGGTGCAGGCCCGGGTCTCGCCTCGTGGGCAGCGGGTGTGAGCTCGGCCGTGCATGCGAGGGCGCACACTCGGGGCGACAGGTGCAGCCCGCCCGCCGCTGCCGCTGCCGCCCTCCCTCGGGTCCGCAGGGCAGCGACCCTGAGACGCGGCCCCGGCCCCTGCCCCTGCCCCTGCCCCTGCCCCTGCCCTGAGTGAGCGGCCGCGGGCTGGGGTGGGGTGGGGCCGGACGCCGAGGGAGGGCGGGGGCCGTGAGCGTGGGTAGGAGCGCAAGCTCGCGGGGCCGGGGCGCGAACTTGGTGCGCGGCGCGAAGTGAGTGCGCGTGAGCGCGCGTGTGAACACTCCAGGCTCCTTCTGGGCTCGCGGAGCGGCCCCGACCCGCCCGGTGCGGCTCAGCCGGCCTCGGGGCCTCGGGGCGGCTCCGGTCCCAGGGCTCCGCCTGGCCGCGCCCGCCCCTCGCTCCCGATCAGCCGCTGGCATCGCCGGCTAAGGGCGCGCAGCCCGCTCGGAGGCCCAGGCTTCCAGGACTCGAGCCTCCCTCCGCTGGGTCTCCGGACAGGGATGGATCCGCTGCTGCTGCTGCTGTTGGAAGAGCGTTGGTAACGCGGGGCGATTTGGGGCTTTCTGGTCGCGGTTTCTTTGCGCGTCTCGAGCTCTAGCACTGGCGTTGGTGGTGCCTGCACCCGGTTACTGAGGAGCCTGGAAGCGCGCGGGGTGAATACAGAGCTGTGTCTGTCATAGCGCGGGACTGTGGCTTTTCCTAAAATGATCGCACTGCTTCCTTCAGCAGCGATCACTTCAGATAACTCCCGTGTAAAGCGCTGGGAGTCGACGCTAGCAACAGTGTAGCAATTGGGTGCGCGGAATTCCAAAGCGAAGCTGAACGCGTCCAGTCCCAGCGTGGAAGCTCTGCTACTTCCTGGGGGAGGCGGCCTGTTTCTCCGCTAGGCTCCTGAACAGTGGGGTATGGATCTGTTTCGGGGTCCTGGTGCTGCCGAAGTTACGTTCAGACACGCGAGTTGCTGCGTTTTAGGGGGATAGAGCAGTCTGCTGATACCCGAGGATCTGTGACCTAACGGGAAATAACAGCCCAGAGTTGTAGCGTGTATGCCCCGCTCTTAAAACAGGCTTGGTTTGCTGCATAAAGTCTGCAGACCGAAATTACTAGGAAAGTCTCCGGAATAGTTACCATAATTATTTTATTTTAAATAGACTCATTGGTATGTTTTTAAATATGTCAGCAAGCTTAGTCCTGTGAGGTGTATCTAGTAGAAATGAATAATGATGAATAAATGGATACCTTCTGCTTCTTCCATCTCTTCTTTCTAGTGTATTACAGCAAATAAAAGTACTTTTCTCCGCCTTGAAATCCAACTCAGATATAAAGTAGTTATGGTCTGTGCGATGTTTCATAGTGCGTGAAATATAAATAGCCGTTTGAAGATCCTATTTCGAGATATTCAGCTGTAAAATGGCATATTTAAGATAGTTTTCTGTCATACAAGAATGAGGGAGAAATGTAAAGTTATTTTATTTATATCTGGCGACATGAAAGAAAAACATGTGGAAGACTTCACTACTTAGTTCTTGCATCCGTTATGGTTATGGTTTATTACATGGTCTCATTCTAAGACATTTTGAAAGCTGTTTTAATTAATGTATTTTTCTGTAAACTTAAGTGACGACATTGAAATTCAATTATGATGAGTAATATATCAATAGAATATTTTGTGATTAAACGTCAAGGATTTTGGCATGATTTTCAAATAAAATCGACAAAAGTTGAATCTTTAACTGAATATCACAGTTATTACTAGGATATTGTAGAATTGACAGAAACTGTACAAACAAATGAATTCCTGAATTTACGTTTCCTAGCAATGTGTGTGTGAGAGAGGAATGGTTTTTTTCAAGTTAGTTTAAGATAGCGTGGTATGTACCTCCAAATCTCCTAATTAATGGTTTTTCAGAAATAAGTATCTGATTAGCCTTAAGAACAAATCTTCACAGGTAAGAGGAAATGGAAAAACAAAGCAGTATTCGGATAAGCCAACCCAAGGAGTATGTTATTGATGTTATTTTGGGGGAAGTGGTGATTCAGATTAGCCTTCTCTGTTCCAGATTCGCTAAGAAATTGCTTGACTTCTGTTTGCTAGAATATTTAAATTTATGACACTATTTTTGTACCACTTATTTAAAAACATTTACCCAAGCCACTCTTCTTTAAAATTACTATTTATTTCTTTTCTGCACTCTTGTAGAAACAATTTTTTTTTCTCGAGGATCAGTAATCACAATGGGTTTTTTTTCCCTCTAGACCACCTAGATTCATTCCCACTTGTTAAGTGTTTGTGGAATATTTTGTTTTGTCTGTCTCCATCTTTACTGATACAAAAAGAGCTTCTGGCAATTTTCAGTTCTTCTGTTGAATCAATTTATTTGCCCATAAACTAGTTGATTTGTTTGGGGCTAGGGTATTTCTTGGCCATCCTGAATCATATCTGTTTCTTTATTTTCTTTCTAAACAGTTTGAAATGTCTTAACTATCCCATATTTTCCCTCCCCTGGGTTCAGTTCAGTAAATTTCATCTTCCTGTATCCTGAGGACTGATATCATATGAACAGAGTTATTTGGGAGGAATGAAGAATTTTAGTTGGGGCCAGCTTCCTCCTCAGCCCACAGAGGGAGAAGAAATCTTAAAACTTGAGAGGTTCTTGAGGTCATGGCTTCTTTTCCCACAAAACAATGTGACTCTCACTACTTCTGGTTACTGAATTCTCTTACCTGGCCTGCTTTCTGGCCATTAATAACATTTCTGAAAACAAGCCCTCCCTTTTATCAAATCAAAGCCAAATCAAATTAATTAACTCACAAATCAACTCATTTATCTCCCCATAATAGGAATTATGAGGAAGTCAACAGAAGACAATGGTTGTAGGAATAAACCTCCTGAGAAAAGAAAGTAAGGCAGATGCAATTTGGGTTTTTTGTGTGTTTTGTTTCCACTGCAGATAAACATCCTCACTTAATCTTAATTATTTTTCTATATCCAACCTATTTTGTATGTTCTTTTGTTATTCCATATGACATCAAAAGTGTCTTTATAAATGTCTGCATCTCCTGCCAAATTTGAGTTTCCTTCAGGGCACCCATCCTTGGAGTCACAGCACTTAATCAGGTATTCAGTAGATAGGGGTCTGATGAACTAAATATTTGTGTCTTCCAAATTCCATTAAGGATTTTTGTGCCTTATTGCTACAGATTATTTAGCTTACAGATGCAATGTGTAAGGCTCAGTATTTGCTTGATGAGGAGGCCCTGCCTTGGAATAGTATGGCCTTGTCCCACTGAGACCCTTCTGTACTCTTATATACTTTGCAGCCTGTTCAGAGCTGCTCGTTTGACTGGTGTTACTGTTACCCGCCCCTCCACTGCTTTCTTTTTCTGAGTTTACGTTTTTCCCTATTGCTGCCAGTCCTCATGGCCAATGTATATTAGCCTATCCACTGTTCCTTCTTCCTTGGGAATCTAAAATAACAGAAGTTTTCCTTTCTACTCTTTAATCTGCCATCACTATTTAGGACTTCATTCAACATGTGTGCCTTTGACCTTCACATATTTGACTTTGACCTTAAACAACTTTACTTCTTTTCACTTCCTCTGGTATTCACCCACCCCCTCCTTCTCATCACTCAACTGAAAAGTCTGAGAGTCTCATATTCTTTTTCTGACCACATCTGCTATCCTTCCAAAAATTTTGCTCACTTGCCACCACTTAACACTTTCCTCTCCCATTTTTGGTTCTTGAATTCTAGCATTTTTCTAATATTTTCCTCTTTTAGCATACCCATCTTTGAGTGCATTTTCAATTCTGCTGCAACCCTCAAATTTCTTGCCACTAAATCCATCATAAACCTGCTTCCCACTTTCAGTTTCAACTGAATGTCAGATTCATCACTCTTGCTGGAGATTTAGCTACATGTAATGTAACTGTACCTTGTGGTTAACTATGAATTGATTTTGCTCCACCTACAGTTTAAGGGCTAATTAAAAGTGCTGTGAGGTTATTTTTTCCTTTCTTGGTTAATTTTACATCACTCTTCCATTTCTGTTGGATTGATATTCTCTCCAGATCATCCTCAGCCTTCATTCTTAGCAACTGACCATATTTCCCAATCAAATTAGGAATATTAAGACCATATTAAGATCATTTTTGGCAAATACTTGTCAAGACTAATCTGAAATACAGTAGACTTTATTTGGCCAATTCTGAGCACAAAAACTTTTTTTTTTTTACAATGGTATTATCTCTATAATATCCATGTCCTTACTTAACTTTATTGAGGACTTATATAAATGTCTTTATATATAAAATCTCTTGCAGCCTCTAAGATAATATTCCATTTTTTTCATCCAACTTTATTTGAGAATCTCATTACTAGCAGGCATGGTCTCCTTTGGATGCACATTTTTTAAAAAGCGTGATCCTCAGCCTTCAGGTAGAGGACTGTGTTGGTGTCATTGAATAAATTGGATTATCCTCTCTGGGGTTCAGCAACCTAAGATCTAATCAGCCTTTTTTCTTTTGCATCCATGCCACAGTATATAATTGTTCGGTTATGCAACTCTTTTTCATATTCTTCTGCAAATATACTTCTCCTCAATTTCATGTTTGGCCACTTCATTTGGAGCTTTTGGAAATACTGTAATTCAGTTTAACCTTTACCTTTAGTCAGTTGTTCTAAAAGGTCAAGGCTGCTTTGCGTTCTGATTCCATAATACAGATTAGCCATTCCCCCTATTTGGAGGCACTAAAAGTTAAGTGTGATTACTGAACCAGAGGGATGTTTCTTGTGGTCCTAGACACCTTCTTCCTGCTTTACATTAGTCCCTGAGTTCAACTTCTTTAGAAGGCTGCTTAAGGAGTCACATAGTCAAATAACTTTGAGTTAACTTACATTCCTTTGTGTAACCCTAGAGTGTACTGTGACTGCTCTGGTCTAAATCTTTGCTGGAATTCCTTTGCACTTTCTGTGGAATAGATATTAAGTAACCATATTTAAAACAAAAGGAAATAACACTAAGTTAGTTTATAATATGTTTCTTTGACCTCTCACTGGCTTGTAGGTAACAACACTTTACATTTTGAATGCTCACATAGCATATCTTTAAGAATCTCTTTGGAATAGTGCCCAGAATTAATGGCAAACTCTTTGGCCTCATGGAGGGAATCCACCATCTCTGTTTGGGAAATTTAGGTACTAGCTGGAGAGTTTGTTCTTTATCAACCCTTCTCTTCATCATAATATTTGTAAAGATGATTTTAACAGCTCCTTTATTTTTCCATGAATGCTTTCAGTATTTTGTAGTGTAATTTCTCCAAATTAATGGATTTAAACTCATTTGGAATATTTAATAACCCTATATCCTCAGCCTTAAATTTGTCATTTTAATTTTTGTCCTGTTTTATGAGTATGAATATTATTTTCTTGAAGAAGAGAGATGAAACAAAACAAAAGTGGAGTAGCCAGGCCTGTTAAGGATGATGGTCTATCATTTGAATTCCTTCATCTGTAAGCAGCCAGGATACTCTTCCGATATCAGATAAAACTGTCACCATTACCACTTGATCTGACAATCACTACAGGAATTTAAAAGACTTTTTGTTTTTGTAATTCTTAAAAGTTTCAGTTTATTTTACTTTTTATACTTCATGACACTCTTCCCGGAGGATCAGCTGCTCTCTTGTAGAGCTCTCCATAAAGTTATTCTGGATTATGCTCGTCAGGGGAGGGTGAGAGAAGCAGAGTTTATAACAGTCCCGGGATCGAAGGCATTTAAAGTCTGCAGATGGCAGATAGCATAAGCAAATAATGGTTTCCAAAAGCTACACGTCGGCACTTAATAACGAGCTCGATGTGTAGGCAGTTTTAATAGGTCTGAAAAACGTGGGAGAGAAAACAGCAAGCTGGGCCTGGGCATGGAAACAGGAGAAAAGCTTTCCAGGGAAGACAGGGTTTAAGGTCCAGGACTTCATTGGGATTATCATTGTTCTATTATTACTATTATTATTATTATTATAGAAACTGGGGATTGAACCCAAGCCATTCACACTGAACTATATCCCCCTCCCTTTTCTTTTAAATTTTGAGACAGGGCCTCAGGAAGTTGCCTAGGCTGGGTTTGAATTTATGATCCTCCTGCCTCAGCCTCCCAGTGCTGGGATTACTGGTATGTGCCATAATACCCTTTAGTTGAGATTTAAAAGTGAGCCCCGGATGCTGGACTACACAGGGCCCTATGGGGAGCAGGTGTGTGTGTGTGTGCAGAAAGCATAACACAGAGTCTCTGCAAGCCACAGTTTTGATGTGTTTTTTTAAAGAGACAAGGTCTCGCTCTTGTGCATTACTCAGGCTGGTCTTGAACTCCTGCGCTCAGGCAATGCTCTTGCTCAGCCTCCCAAGCAGCTGGGACTGCAAGCGTGTAAAGCATGACCCTCACTTCCTGCTCCTCTGTTTCTGCTTTCGCTTTCCCTCAGTCTTTGGGAGGCCGAGCAGACTCCTCCTTTATGTCACAAACAGCTCTACATCTTGGAAACTTTCCCTGAACTTCCAAATCTCAATTCAGGCCTTGGTGAACTTTCACTCAACTCCCTATCTTTAAGCATTTACCATGGGCATGGTCGTCTGCTCGCTCCATGAGACTGATGCTGGTTGGAGGAGGCACCATTGCTGTTCCTTTCTCCATTCTTTGCCCAGACACCTAATGGAAGTGCCATTTGTCTCATAAGCACTCAGTCAAAGTGTGTGCTAAGCTGTGGGCCTGCTGGGGACAATGAGGTTGTGTACAAAATGTGTAAGACAGAAAGTGATTTCATTATGACAGGACCAAGATGTCTGGCTGACTCTGACTCTTTGCTCCATGAGGCAACGTGGAACCACATTATTCTTTTTAGAATTTGGAGGAAGGGATATGTGGCTTATGCGTTAATTTTAATTAGGCTTTTATAAACCAAGTCAAAGTATTTAGAGTTTGATATTCATTTCTAAACTTTTCTCGGACATTTTGGGGCATCTTTTCCTCGTGTCTTAGTTCGTTCAGGCTGCTATGACGAATTACCATGGGATTATAAACAACAGAGATCATGTTAGGGAAGTCCAGGGTCAAGGGCAGGCAGAGTGGGAGTCTGCTGGGGTTCTGCACCTTCGTGTGCCCTCATGTAGCTTCCGGGGCATTCATTCCGTGCAGGAGGCTGTACACCCATAACCTAGTTACATTCCAAGGGCCCTGCCTCCAGATACCATCAACCTATGAAATTGGCAGGGAACACAAAGTTTTAATGTATACCCTGGGACTGAGTGTTTTCATCCTTGAATTTGAGGATCCTATGACTTTAATTCTTGTGTTCTTACCAGAGAAGTCTGTCTATCTTTCTGTCTCTCTGTCATCTATTTATATGTATTTACTGGCACTTCAGCTGTTGAATCTCAATGGTTTATCTCATTTTGCAGCTTCAGATATATTTAGGTAGTTAAATGGCATGTGTTTTATAATTATCCTTCTTATTCATTATTTTGGTTTCTGCGGTTTTAGTTAACTGCAGCCAATCGTAGTCTGAAAGTCTCAAGTGGAAAATTTCAGGACTAAACAATTCCCAAGCTTTCAAAATCTTTTGTGGCAAAATATTGCTAAAACTATTCTATGACTGTTATTAGTTATTGCTGTTAATTTCATACTGTGCTTAATTTATGAACTAAACTTCACCATAGGTATATATATATGTGCGGAGAATAACATAGTATTTACTGGATTTGGTAGTATCTGCAGTTTCAGGACCTCTGTAGAGTGTTTTGGAAGGCAGATTCATGGATAATGGATCACTACTGTGTTAAGTTAATAAAACGTAGAATGATGAGTTTCAATCTGCCATTAATATAATATGAACTTTTAAGTTATGTATTTGGGAGCATAACCTTAAGGTAGCATTATGTGTGAAGTATTTAGGTTATAAATGTAGCATGGAAGGAAATTTGGGTAAGCACAATAAAATTGTCAATATTGGAGAAGTCAAGATTTGAAACCAGATGTTCTTACCCTGGATTGCATGAAAGACTTGCAGATGTGACTCGCAGAAGGCAGTCTTCTTGGTGAAAACTCTAAAGGCAAAATTCCAGTTTTTCATGTTTGAAATTTTTGCAGACAGTAATTATACATAACGTTCCTCCCTGTCCACTGCTACCTCAAACATTAATTTCATATGTCACAGTGACTATTTCTGGTTCGTTTTGTGCTGGCTGGCTCAGGTCAGTTCTTAAGCTCTTGCTGTGTTATGCTAAACGTGTTTGGCAGTAACACATGGGAGTGCTGTGATATTTCTTGATAAGAGGTTGTATTTTGCTTGGAGAACAAGTCATCCTAACTGAAATTGCTGTCTTTCTCTTCTTCTGTTTTTCTGCCTCCCTTTGAAACTATGAGTTCCTCTTAACCTAAGCTGGTGGCCATCTACAGTTCACCTGAGAGCTTGGCCAGAGCAAGAAGGTCCTATGGGGAGGGTGTCACCAGACTGCTGTCCACAAAACTTCTGTGCCCTGGCTCTGCTCCAAGTTCTGTTCTTTGGGTGGATGAGATCTTTTGGACTATGTCTCTGGGACTCTACAAGACAACTGTTTTATTTAGAACAATAGGTCAATTTTGTTTACCCAGTGGCAAAAGTGACTTTAACTGTGTTGACTTCTGCCTTCAATCAAGAGCAAGGTACTTAGACATAGTTCTTTTCCTCCCCATAGTGCTGGGGATAGAAGCCAGGGCCTCACGCATGCTAGGCAAGCATTCTACCACTAAGCTATGTCCTTACTCCCATCCCCTTTTTATTTTGAGAAAAAGTCTCACAAAGTTCCCCAGCCTGGCCTCTTTCAATCCTCCTGCCTCAGCTTCCCACATAGCAGAAATTACAGACCTGTGCCACCTGATTAGCTGCACATAGACTTTTTTTTTAGTACCTGAGATGGAGCTTGGGACCTTGTGCTTGTGAGGCAGGCGACGGAACCACTGAGCTAAATCCCCAACCCTTGGACATAGACTTTTAAAGTCAAGAGAAAAAGGAAATTGAAAGGCCCAGTCTATGAATGATAGAAAAGACACTCAAATAGGTGGAGTGAACAAAAATATGGCACCAAACAGGAAGAGGAAGGCCTGAAGAAAGCCAAAAAGATCCTAAAAAGGGATGCTTTTTCATACTTTGCCCGTTAGTTTTCTTCATTACTGAGAACTGTCAGAACATTTTTTTCTCATCTACATGTTGTGGCCTTGATATTCTATCTAAATCAGACCAGGTTCAAGTGAGTTAGTTCTTTTTATCAGAACATCAGACCTGTTTCAGTGCACAATGGAAATAAATTAGTAACTGTATGTTGTCACAGCCTGTTTGTCTAGGATTCTTCAGTTTAGCTGTGGATGAGTGATAATTGGTCAGTGATTACAAATCTCAAGACTTGCTGGTGCACGCCACGTGTTTGGTAAAGGAGTCGTGCCTGCTTATAACTCCAATCCGATGGCCACACTGTGTCTAAATGCAGTCCTACCGCTCTGCATCTCGATCCTTCTTTTGTTTGAATATTGTGCTACATGCAGTTGTCTTGGCTGTATGTTGTACCAAGTTCTTCTTTGTTTCCATGTCTTTGTCTTTGGCCCATATTTTTTCTGCTCCTGGAATGCCTTTTCTTGTTTTCTCTACACTTTCTTCCTCTACAGTTCACCTTCTGGCTTAGCCAAAAACAAGAAGGTAGATACTATGAGGAGAGTTCCACAGGAACACCACCCAAGACTCCTTCTGTCCCCTTGATTCTGTGCATGTGCTAAGTTCCTTTGGGTTAATTAAGTGTCACTCTTTTTGAAAAAGTGATTATAGATAAACTGTGAATATTTTCAGTGTCCCCAGAGCAACCTGTCGTGATGTCTCCCTGCAGAGTTTGTGTGGTTTTAGTCTCTGACCCCTTCAACCCTGTTTAAAGTACTCCTTAAAGGTCTAGGCTCACCTTGTTTTAGTTTGCTTGTTTTTGTTTTTAGTTCTTGAAACCCTATCTTCATAGGAGCTTCCTAAATATGTGGGGTATATGAATGCATTCATGAAGGAATGGTTGGAAAGATTGAGGAAAGATTCAAAAGGGAAGGGCAGGTAGTCATTATCAAAGAAAGGTCTGGAATAGGGCCTGATGTGATGGAGTGTAGAGCACAGTGCAAACTGAAGTGGAAAACAAAGCCCTGCCCAGTTCTGGTGAGAACGACCCATCGATAGATACGGAGTTAGTGTGATGTTTATGGAAAACCATAGAAAACCAAAGTGTCACCAAATGGCTAGTGAGGTAAAAACCTACAGTGCATCTATATATATATTTTTTAGTACCAGGGATCGAACTCAGATCCTTGTGTTTTCGAGGCAGGCAGCAGAACCACTGAGCTAAATCCCCAGCCCCAAGTGCATATTTTTTAAGCAGTAACTATGCACACAGTCATTATATGGTTATTTGAAATAAGAAGTAACATTTTTACCATTGAGCAAACTCAGGTTGTTTTGTTGAAAGAATATGAAGGAAAACTCCAGCCTTACATTGATACATATGTGAAAAAGGATGGTATTGTAGTATATATTATTTAAAAATTGTAGGGCCGGAGATTTAGCTCAGTGGTTCCGCTGCCTGCCTTGCAAGCGTAAGGACCTGAGTTTGATCCTTGGTACCAAAAAAAAAAAAAAAATTGCAGATATTCTTTGGTATAACACCAAAATTGAGAAATGGTAATTTCTTAAAGGCTGACTTGCAAAGTAAGATGTGCAGCCAGTGGTTTCCATGGCTCTGCTGTGTTCTTTGAATGGATACTTTGTTCACGCATCCTGCTGGACACCATCATGAACAGGTACCGCTGTGGCCATTTGGAAAATATGTGTTCATTGAAATTTACAGATTTTCCAAATGGTGACAAACTTTATGATGCAGTAGGAAAATGTAACAGTAATTGGAATCACCACTCATCCAATCAGAAAAATGTAAGCATCCTGAAGCCATCAGGCTCAACACAGCATGTGGATGCTGTGGCTCTGGGTCGGGAGAGCTTCCAGGTTAATCTTTCTAAGCTACAAATCTACCTTTAAATATAAGAAAAATACACATGGGTTCTCCCTTAAATTAGAATAAATATTGAACATTAAAATAATAACAGTTTAAGTGAAAAGTTTAAAATTTAGAAAAATTAAAACAGTTTCATATTATTGCAAAACAAAACAGCTATGCAGTTAACTCTTGCGATTACAGGTGAGTGCAAGAAATAATCCAGGATTTCAAAGGAGTTATACATTAGACATTAATTAGCTTACATGAATTAAAGGAAGTATGATAGGAAAAAGAAACAAGCTCTGAGGACAAACTGCATTAACTTCTGAAAATGTACATTTACATCCAAACTTACCAATTGAGAAAATTTACACAACTGTAAGTTCCATCCGAACGTTTGAGTCTTTTTATTTGTTTGGTTTTGGTACAAGGGATCAAACTCAGGACCTTGTGCTTGCAAGGCAGGCAGTGGAACCACTAAGCTAAATCCCGGGCCCAAATGTTTGAGTCTTTACTTGTCACAGACTCTGGAAAACTCCGCTGTGCTCTGATAGAATGCTAGTGCAAAAGGTACATAACATTAGAGTTTTCTAGTGAAAATAAGCTTGACCTTGCTGAGTATCTGAGAAGGTCTTGGGCTATCTCCATGTTCTCTGACTACATCTGCTTTAGGTCTGCCGTGTGTTGAATGAAGTACCTTAATCATAAAAGTGCCACAACAATTTTACATCAAGCCCAGGAAATAGTAAATACTGGTGAAGCACGTGCTGAGCACCAAGCACTAAAACATCTGCATCACCTCAGTCAGATCATTAGAGAAGAAATGTGCCTTCTCCTCCCTGTTCTGCAGATGGGGAATGGAGGAGTGGAATAGACGAGTAATGTGCCTGCATGTCATACCCTGACTCATGAAGAAGACAGGGCTGTTGCCAGGCAGGGTCCATACTTTTCATTCCTGTGCTGCACACATTTCCTACTCACAGACCGATTCTTCTGATGGTTTGCAAATGGCCAAGTTTTGCATATAAACAATAGTCGTGGATAGCTTAGGCTCTAATATATGGCTTCTGCTGTAATTAAGTTTCAAGGACCTGTGAGTTTCCAAATATAATGCATAAAACAAGAACAAAATTAATATGTTCAAATAATTTTGATAAAAATTTAATCAAATTAAAATAAATGATCTTTTATCCTTCCCCCCATTTAGTGTTATTTATAAATGAAATGTTTATGAAACTTTTTTCTATTCCTCATTCACTCTTGAAGAACATTTTGTTGGATGTGCTTGTAGACTATAAGGTAGAAAGGTTTGATTTTGTTTTGTTTTCCTTTGTTCCTTAAATTATCTTGATGAGAACGTAGTCAAAAATATTATTTTTCTTTCTTCATTGTTTTTCTTCTCACAATCCCTAGATTGTTTTAAAGTTTTTTGTTTTTGTTGTTGTCACTTTGATCCTTGAATTTCAGAAATTTGATTATGATTTATCTGGTATTTTTTTCTGTATTTCTTGTGTGTTGGGTTTGACAAACTTTTTCAGTTCATGAATTAATGCTGTCATCAAATATGTACATAAAATTCCTAGCATTGTTTATTCAAATGGTTTTTCTCATTCTATTTCTTCTATTTTTTATGTGATAACATCTAGGCCATTTCTTAGTCTATTAACTGTTTCTTCTTTTGAGCATGAGTATTTCTTTGTTTCTTGTCTTTTCCTTTGTGAGCCATGTGTCACACTCTATGTGTTATATGTACAGAATACACACTCATGCACACACAACATACACAAGGCTGCACTGGTGAAGGCGTGAGTCTCAGATGTAGTTCATCTGAGACTTTTTCCTGATTACAATTTTTCTCAGATTCAGTTGAGCACTGGCTTCATATTTTTTCAGGGTAGAAGCAGAATTCATCTCTCCCCATGATGTACTGCATCTGATGCTTCTTTTCACTCTGCAGCCGGCATCCAGCTTCTCGGGTCTCTGAGGGGTTCTCTTTGCTCTCCAGTGCTCTGTGCACGGAGAGTTTTGCCTGCCCTGCTGTCCGTCAGTGGCCACTGCCTTGGCTTGCTGCAGCATTGGGCTTCTCAAAGATTTTCCTTTCAGCTCACTTCTCTGCTCACAGCTTTCAGGAAGCTGTTGCCTGGCTCTTGCGGAAAGCCTCAGACATCAAAGAGGACCTATCTCAGCACTCTTGCCTTGCTTCCAGTATGTAGCCCTCTCCTGCACTTGAAGGCCAGCAGGAAAAGAGTTAGCATGCTGTTGGGGTAGCACAGGAAACAGCTACAAGTCTGATAAAAGTTTAGCTAGCTTCTCCTGCTGTTGTCCTTGGGAGATTCTGTCACCTTCTACCACTCCATCAGGGGTCTCATCTCCCTTATGGGTTGTAATATTTTGGAGCATAGTTCAGTTACAGTTCTTTGAGTTCTCAACTTTTTGAGTTCTTTTTAAATAACATGACTGGGTAAAACTTATGTCCAAGACAAGAATGCTGTATGATGGGATTCAGCCAGATGTATACATCTGTGAAGCCACCACCAGTCAAATTGACAGAGGTTTCCATCACTCCTAGGAGTTTGCTTGTGTCCCTCTGCAGCTGTCCCTCTCTCTTCCTCTTTCCCCAGGAGTCCCTTAATGGCCCTTACAGATTTGTCTACGTTTCTAGATTTCATATAAAAATAATTTTCTAATATCTCCTCTCCTGCATGGGGTCTCACTCACTCAGCATAATGACTTTGGAAGGCATTCGTTGTGTTGTCTGTATCTACTGAGTAATATTCTGATGGTCATGCAATATTTATTCATTCACATTATGATAGACACAAATTATTTTCCATTTTTAGCTATTACAAATAAAGCAGCTATGAGCATTTACATACAAATCTATATTTGAGTATGTTTGTGTTTCTCTCCAGCAAGCATGTAAAAAAGGCATAGCTGAGTGGAAATGTTAAGCATTTTAAGACATTGCCACACTGTTTTCAAAACTTTAAGTATGCCTTTCTGCCAGCAGTAGATTATTATATATGTATATTATATATATATATATATA
>NW_004624848.1:2558011-2573865 GCF_000247695.1 Heterocephalus glaber | reverse complement strand
TATATATATATATAATTTCACATTACCAAAAACTCTTGACCATCTCAACCTTCTGCATTTTAGAGACTCAAATAGGTTGTTGTCCAATAACTAATAATACCATATTTATGAAAAGATATTTACTGGCTGTTCATATGTCTTCTTTAATAAATATCTGTTCAGATCTCCTGTTCATTTTTAAATTGAATTATCTGTTTCCTTATTGAGTTGTGAAACCCAGTATAATGTGGATCCAATTCTTGCTGGTGTATGTGTTACCAGCACTATCTCTAAGTGTGTGACTTGTCATTTTGCTAATGACATCTTTCAAATAGCAAAAGTTCTTCATTTATGTCTCATGCTTTGTTGGTTGTTTTTGTTTGTTTCTATTTAAGCATCTTTGAATACTCATGTTCATAAAGTATTTTTAATGTTTTGTTTCAGAGGTTTTATAGCTTTACCTTTTACATTTAAGTTTGTGACCCATTAAAATTAATTTTTGTGTATAGTATGAAGTACATAAAAGTTCTTTATTTCAATGTCATTCATTGTGGAACCTGTAACTATTGAATTGCCTAGAAACTTATGTTTAATGAAAACATTGTAACTCTGTTTTTGGACTCTTCATTCCATTGCTCTCTATGCCATTCCTTTCTACCCCACTCCCCTCCATGAGACAGGGGCTTACTCTGTTGTCCAGGCTGGTCTTAAACTCCTAGAATCAATCTTCTTGCCTGACCCTCCCAAACTTGCTGGGACTATAGGTGTGTACCACTGTACCAGATCCAAACTTTCTTGTTTACTGTAGCTTTACCATAAGTTTTAAATATCTAAGTTCCTCTCTGTGGTTTATCCTATTGATTTGGCTATTTTATGTCCATTTAATTTTATCATGATTTTCTCAACTTCTACTGAGGAGCTAAGTAGGATTACATTGAATGTATGTACTGGTTTAGGGGAAAGAGATGCGTTAGTGATTTTTAGCCTGATATATCTCTCTATTTATTGAAGCTTGTCTAACTAATCTCACCAGTGTTTGTAACATTCAGTGTAACAGTCTTGCAAACCTTTGGTTAGATGTATTCCTAAGTGGTTTACACATGTTGGCCTTATCATAGGTGAGCTTTTGAAATCATTTCCTAATGTTTGCTGTTAGTACAGCAATTACAATGAACTTTCTGTGTATCCTGAAATCCTGCCAAATTTTCTTGTCCTTTCTAGTGGTTGCGGATCCTTGGAATTCCTGCATGCATAATAATATATTTGTATCACAAACCACCAATCAGTTTGCCTGGCATTCCTTTCTCTTAACTTGTTGCAGCCCTGCCTTCAGTCCAGTGCTGGTGGGAAGTGGAGAGAGTTGATGTTCTTCCTCGGGCTTCTCCTTGGCACCTGACAGTGGTGGGTGAATGCTCAGCATTTCACCATTAAGTGTGACATTAGCTGTAGTTTTTCATGATAATTTCATTTGACTTCTTAAAACTGTGGTTGTGTAGTTTGTCTGGCTTGTTCTCCTTCTTACGGTTGGTGTGGGAGTGTCTTATGATTTTTCTGTAACTTAAGCAACAGATCCTGTGCTATGATGTTGTTGGAGCTAACTTTGCATACTGTATAGTTTTCCTATTTACAGAAAGCTATTAGTGGAAATGAAAATATCTCCTACACTCAGAATATTTTTTTAAACTTGTTCCTTAATCCATTGGCTTTAATCTAGTCTGTACTTGATTATCACATCGTTACACTCAAATTAACTCATTTCTTTTCATGTCCAGTCCACTATTGTTAGTAAAATTTCTCTCTTACTAGTCATAAATTTCTTTCTAATCTAAAAACCAAATGCTAACCTCTAAGTCTTCTGTACACTCTTGCAACATTCACCTCTTTTCGGACATGTCCCCTCTTGTTCATCCCTGCCGTACTTTTCTAATTGCTACTTCTGGGTCATAAGAATAACATCCCTGTTCAATCTTTAAACGTGAGTGTTCCCTAGAGTACTAGCTAGAACGGTCTTCTTCCTCTGCATGTAGCATTTTGATCTCTGTAAGTCTGCATTAAAGCCCTAGCTTTTAGTGGCATTCTCTTATGAAGGCCAACAAATTCACATCTCTTGTCTTTCATGTGCTGCTGAATTAAAGACTCCAATACACAAATGCATGTCTGCAAGATGCTATGCTGACAGTTAAGAGCCAGTCCATGGGTACCAAGAAAGCTCAGTCCCCTGTGGATCACTGTGCTGCTTTGGTTCCCTCTTTCTATTAATGCCATCATTGTCATTCCAGGCAGAACTGCAAAGTCACTTGTTTCTCAGCTCTAGCGAGCTGACACTCCATGACGCCTCTACTTTTCTGACATCTCTAGCAGTGCACTTCCTGCCCTTTCCCACAGCCTCCTTCATTCCTCACAGGCTTGGCCGAGCTCCCTCTATGGTAAGCCCTGTGGCCAAAGTCTTTATATCCCAACCACAGTCTTTCTCAAAAATGAGCTCAAATTCTGCACATTCCAGGAAAGCTTTCCCACCCATCCTCTTGTTGCCACTGCCTAATGAAGATATTCCTTATTAACATTAATAGCTCTTGGGCCGGGGATTTAGCTCAGTGGTTTCGCCACCTGCCTTGCAAGTGCAAGGACCCGAGTTTGATCCCCAGTACCAAAAGAAAAACCAAAAAAACAAAAAAAAACATTAATAGCTCTCTCTTTCTACCTATTCTCCCTTTTTATTGTGGCCATTTAAGGAAATTCAATGTGTCTGTGTGTTTTGTATTAGATTTCGAATGTAATTAAAGGAAAATTATCATTTTCAGAAGCTGAATAAGTTTTGATTGGATAACAAATAAACTCATTAACAGCACACTATAAAACTTGTTTCCAAGAAACACTATTTTATAGACTCCAACAGCTTCCTTTGACTTGCGTTTTTCAGTGTTTCTCGCCTGTGTTCCTCCTCTATATCATTCAGGGTTAATAGCATTACATCAGTATATTTTGTTGACATCAGTTGCATTTGTTGAATGCTCAGTGGTGCATTTGTGCCAGGTGCTTCTCACAAAGCAATCAGCCAGGGAAGCACACATGACTTTTCATTTTGGTGATTTCACAGCAAAGTTGTCAAAGAATGGAAAGAAATTTCACAAGCGTTGTTGACTTTTCAGCCAGCTAAACTCTTATGTAGTGAGATCGCTTTCCAAAATACACACACACACACACACACACACACACACACACACGGCTAATGCTAATAACATGGAAGAGAAAGTATGTAGAAACACTTTTAAATTCCTCCTTCTCATGTTGTGTGCCATGTACATATACGTGTTTGTGTCTTCACGTCAAAAGGCTGAAGGGAAGGGGAATTTGGTCATGATGTCGGCTGTCCGACTGTCTTCATGTTCCTTCTAGGTGAGCTGGAGTTGAGTATTCTGACTTAATTTCAGCAGAATGGGACTTACTGGTGCTCGGTCCCAGATGGATAAAGTGAGCTGCATTGTCTGGATTAAGGCTGGAAATACACCTAACTTTTGATGAAGAGACAAAGACAGGGTGATGAGAATGGCTATTTAGAAAATGTGTTTCGAGAACTGGAACTAGATAACTTTTGAGAAAGTGCAAAATGATGGGAATCATGTGGAAAAGAATCTGGAAAAAATATTTAAGAAACTCTGGACAGCCAAAGCAGTTTTGTGGTGTGCACCAACACTTGTGGGATTTGTAGATGAAATGGAAGCCTCGGTTTGGACTGAGATGAAATATTTATGATAACTTTCAAAACCTGTTATGTGCAGAATTTGAAAGCACTAAGTGGCGGATGGCAGTGTAGCTCATCGCATGATACTTGCCTAGCATGTGTGAAGCCCTATTTTCAGTCTTTAGCAAAGCAAAGCAAAGTAATAAAATAAAATGACTAAGTGTTAATGAAAGCAGTCCCTGGAGTGTGTAGGGGTCCAGAAAAGCTGAGAAGGGGACCAGGGTGTATTGGGGCAACTCTGGTGCAGCTATCTGCATTCTTCCTCAGCTCCATACCTCCTTTGCCTCGGGGTTGGCACGCTCACTAAAGTATGGACTTCGGCCGTCCGCAAGGGGAAGGATTGCAGTAAATAATCTCCCATATCTATCCCAGTTACTGTTATTAACTGCCTATGTTTTTACATTGGTTTTTATGTAAGAGATACTGAAGTAAGAGAGAAAACTGAGGTTTACTGTGAGCAGTAACTTTAATTTTCTGTATTTTGAACCAAGTGGAGGGCAGAAGGAATTTATAAATAAGGCTGTGAAGTTGGATGTGGTGGTGTATGGCTGTCATCCCAGCACTTTGGAAGGCTGAGGCAGGAGAATTGCAAGTTTGAGTTCCGCCTGAGCAACTTGGTGGAGCCACTGGCAAGCCCCAGAGAAGCGTCTGCCCTGAATCCCGGGGGCTCTGACCCAGCTCCTGCACGGCCTGCACTTCACTGTTCAGCTTGTTCTGCTTTCCTTGGTTTTCTCGCTTTATTGTCCTGCTGTGGACAGGCCTGCACTTCTTGATTCATTTTTCAGCAAAGTTCATCTAATGGTGCATAGAAGTCCAGTTTTCATGGCTCTCCTAGTTTGTGTTCTTTTCTCTCAAGGAGTTTGGGGAAAATTCCAAGGGTTAGATTAGAAAAATCAGGATCATCACTATTGTCTTTTATTCTAGAATCTTTTTCTGAAGCAGGACAAGCTCCCAGTTGCTCAAAATGTCAACCAAAATGCTCCCCAGTTGTGGCCCTCAACCACGGCATCCACTTCGCCTGGGTCAGGACCCTCGCATCTCCCACTGTCCTTGGATTCTGAGTGATTTTACAAATAACCCTAAAATGAACATGGCGCTCAGCATCTCATTTTTCCCTACCAACCAAACTTCTCTAGAATGGAAGTAAACGTGGAAAACATGGAGAAGTTAAGTAGGTAAAAGTGTTAACACTGAATCAGTATGGAGAACAGTTAACGTATACAAGCAATGATTAGAGGCAAGATACTTTGTATAACAAATAGTAATCATTTTTCAAAGCTAACTTTCTAGGAAAAGAAAATCAGATGAAACAGAACTTCTATTTAAGCTTGATCATTGGGTTTTTATTTCCCCATTGGAAGTATTGCAGATTTGTAGAAAATAGTGTGTACTTCCATGGCATAGGGCTTCTTTGATTTATATGGCAGTTTGGCTATGGTGAATAGGGGTCTACAGGATTACAGGGTCTACAGCATTACACCCCCATTTTTGTATCCTAATATTTTATTAAATGAACTTGACATGCAGATTATTAAAGGGGATTATATAGGATAAAAACAAAATAAAATCTTCTTGGGCTGTAACTCTATTATATTGTCATTCAATAAAAGGAACCCTAACTATTGACATAGATATAACTTTCTCGATACTCATTAATGTCCTACAAATTGAAATTGTTCTTTATTTGCAGAGTACCAAGCACTTGCTATATATTAGCATTCCCTTACACAGGCTTTTAGTAAGTAACAAAAAATGTTTCATAGGTATAAAGCGTCACTGGGCCGTTGTGAGGTGATGTATTGAATTTGCTTGTCACTTACTCTGTTTCTGGCTGCTGTCAGCGTGACCGGCATGTAGAGTGGGGTGATCACTGGCACCTGGATGTGTGTTCCCAGAGTGTTTATTGTGTGGCTGCTGTAAAGCTACTAACCAGATGCGGAAATTTTCTCTTTGTTGTAAGAAGCTACCCAGATGGCCAGAAGAGGCATCGTATCTTTTGTGAAGCAACAAATGACTTAAAACTTGAACACAAGACTAGACTTCTTACTTTCTTTTAAAAGTTTTCACTTACGGGTGCCTGTCAAAGCCAAGCACTTTGTATATATTTTTACTAATCCTTGATTAAACCCCATTTAATCACTACTTTACCATTTTTTAGGTGAGGAAACAGGCTCAGCAAACTTCGGAAGCTTGTTCAGTGCCAGGTGCCATTAAGTAGTAGTTGTGAGAGTCAAAAGGTATTCATTGCATGAGGGGGCCTGTGCTTTTTCTAAGATATATATGCATATATGAATGACTTTGTTTAATTTTGCAAGTCTTGAGGTTATTGCTATTGGTATTCTTATTTTTCAAATGGAGAAAGTTGAGACATTTGGTTAAGACCTTGAGTAAGGTCATGGAGCCAGTACATGCAGATCACCAGCTGCTCCTACAGCCTAAGCTCCCTGTGACTGACCCTTCCAAACCAGGAAGTCTGTAAAGACACACACGCACACACACACACACACAATTTCCTAAGACAATTACAAAAATCACTTTTGCAGAAGGGGAAAAAATAAGTGTACATATGCAAGTGTGTATTGTGTTTTGATTTATGGACATATTAGATATAAAAACAGTATACTCTGCAGCCTTCCTGCCTAAACAAAATTTTAAAGAAGAGGAAATGGAGAAGCTGTGATGTTGTGTAATTACCCATTTCATTATGTCACTTAAATGAAATGTATTCATCAGTCCAGTTGTTGGAAAACCAGGAGTTTATTTTCATCTTAAGTTTCATCAGGATGTATTACCTAACTCACAGTCAAATCTATGGACTCTTAGAAGATGCAGCCACAGTAGTTAGGTAAGTCAGCCTTTTGCCATACTTGCATATTTGTATCAAATATGGTAGAGGCATTTCTGATATAACATGGTATAAGTAATATCTTAGCTCACAAACTTAATTCTTTCCACAATTCTGGTCACAAACTGAATTGAACAAGAACTGAATCAAATTTCCTCATAAGGTCAACATTGAACCTAACCACCAAATTTGACTCAATTCTTGACCTATTTGGTTTGGGACTGAAAATATATCAAAATACAGGTTGAATTTGAATGAAGATTGGACTACAATTTTTGTAGACCTGGACTTAAAAGGACAAGAGGTGGAGGTGGCTTTATGGAAAGATATTTTTAAGAAAGTTTTGATCATTCTGAATATGAAGACCTGGGTGAAATAAAGGAAAACTGCAATAAATAATAGTAGATAGGACATGTGGTCAGATTGAGTTTAGGGGAGACCCAGGATGAAGGCTGTCCTGTGGTGTCCAGTTTATACTGACATCATTCAGGTTCATTTGAGCCAATTCTCATTATAGAAATTCATCTATTTTTATTTGAAAATAGATGAAAACAAAATGGATTTTATGGGGTAAAAGGAGTCACATTTCTTCTTTAACTCACAATGAGTACTTTCAAGAAGTATCTTTTAAAAATGGCTATCAGGAAGGAATTATTTTAGAAATATAACTATGAAAAAATCATAGAAGGAACTGCAAGTTGTTTCAAGAATGGAATATTGAGAGCATTCTATTTCCTCCTGGCCTGCAGGACCCACCACACTTGGCAATGATATTTAATTTGAAGAGGTATTAATTGTATATATTCACATTTCAGTGATTAATGCACTAGAGTATTTCTTTAATGTAAATGAAATTTGTGTGCTCAAAGGTTTTGCTTTATAATTAGTTATAGAAGATTATGTGAACATTTTAATATCGAAACTGAGAAACACAAAATGCTAAGTCTTAGATTTACCTCCTTACCAGAGAGCATACTAAATTTAAAGAGGTCACAGAACTGCTCCTATATCCAATCAATGAAAATGTCCATATTATTTAAATGAAGAATTAATGTTTATTAAATGTAACTTGTGCCCAGTACTTTGGCTTTAGCAAGGCAGGTACCATTAGGTGAGGGGACATATGGTACATTTGATTACCGCAGGTGACGTTCCTATTGCCTTTAGAGATGACCACTTTGCTTTGGGAGACTTACAAGTTTGGGCCCTTTAGTTACAGAAATGTAAGGTAAGCACCTCCTACTTTTCTTCAGATGCCCGCAGACAGCTCCTGTGTGTCAGGCCTAGTCTGCTGGCAAGGTGAATGCTCTGTCCAGTAATGTAAATCGGACTCAGCTTTCCCATGTCTTTGCTCTTGGAGGAGAAGCAGAAGTTACATTTTAAAATAATAGAGGAGAGTTAAAGTGTCCCAGCTCCTACAAGGCCTTATACTACATCAAAAACCCCAAATCTGGGCATAGTTATGATCAAATAACCAGAATCATAAGAAACGCATTATGCACTATCTTGATTGCCGCCACAGTGCTCAGAGGTGTTCTGTGACTTGTTGTCTTACTCAGTTTCCTTATCACGAACAAGGCCCCTGACACCCCGATTTAAAGTTGGAGAGGCTTACTTTGACTTCGTTTTAGGAGTTTCAGCCCATGTTGGGCAAACATAAACACAAAAGCAGCCTGGCAGAAATGTCCAGATGGAGTAAGCTGCTCTCCTCATGGCGGTCCGGAAATGGAGAGCAGAGGAAGGAGCAGGAAGGGAAATGCCCCTCCCCTAGGGACCCTCACTTCCAGCCAGGGCCCACCTTCCCACGGCACCCTTGGCTGAGCTACCGAGGGGCCATTCCGCTGTGAGTCCAGCGCCCAGGGTCTGATCACTTTCCATAGGCCCCACCAGGAGCGCCTGAGGCCTCCAGGGGATGGTCTCGATCTAAACCGTGGGCATGCTATTGAGAGGAAAGTCACAGGAAGGGGTCCTCCCTCTCCTTCAGCCCCCATATCCTGTTAGTAGCCAAGGACTGTAGATTCACTTTCCCGAATCCTTCTGCAGCTGGTCTCCTTTTTCATCCTCAAGGCCGCTGTATCAGCTGAAGCCAGAATCTGCCATTTGTCCAATCTTCTTTTCATTGAACATTTCAAATAATCTTTTAAAAATGTAGTCCAAGTCATTCATTATTTTGCTTTCAGTCGTCCAGTTGATTGTTCCTCCAGTAGAGTTTTGACTCCTCCGTCATAGTTTACAGAGTCTTGGGAAATCCCTGTCTTGACAAATCTTATCTCCTCCACCCCATGCCTTTTTCTCACAGACACCATACTCCAGCTACCTTGGAATCCTTTCTGTTTCTCAAGCATGCCTAGTTCCATTTTGATCACCGAGCATGTTCTTCTTTCTGGAACTTTCTCCATGGCTCTGCTCTCTCCTGGGATTTGGTTTGTAACCCTGATTTTCATTACTAGAGTGATATGTGACCCTGAGGTGATGTGGTTTATGTCTTACTTTCCCTGCTGGGATATAAACCCCAGGAGAGGAGGGTGTGTCCTTTTACAAAGTCACTCTGCTTTTGTGTCTGGAGGAATGCTTGAGATGTGGCAGAACATCCCTAATATTTGATGACTAGAACAAATGAAGGAGAAGGTACTTTAGTGTGATATCCAAGGATGCATGGGAGTCAAGATTCTGAAAAAGAAAATACAAATCCTGGCAGAATTTAAGTATGTTAAAAGTCAAAAGATTCTCAAACTTTGACTTTTAAGCTTTGAATTTAACAAGCAATTTGCAATTACATTGGAAGCTAAAGCTGAACAGTTTTAGATGTAAGAATAAACATGATTTAAACAATGGAACACAGCCCCAAAACTCACTCTTTTAAGAAATATGGCAATAAGATAATTGGTAGCCCTAAAAAAGATAAATACCACAAAGGGGTCTGAGGTTTGTTTGTTTGTTTAAACTTAGAACTGTGCAGAAACTTGGACAGGCTTATAAGTTTTTCTATTACTTTGTCCTTTCTTCATATGCCACAGAGCAAGTTCTATAAATAATTCTTACTGCAAAGTGAAAAGAAATACCTTTGAAAAGGCTGATTGACAGGGTTTTATTTAAAACAACTTTAAATTTTTGAGGAAAGAAAACCCTCTGCTTTCAGCCTACATGAAAACTTACCTGCCTCCCTTATGTTTGTTATAGTTGGCATTGGAATATGCAAATATTATCCTCACCAAGACAATTTGATGTTCAGTTCACTCTTCCTTTGAGCTACTCTTACAAATCTAAACTTTGTGATTTGATCTTAAACCACTTAGATCCCTTTAGTCATAGATACTGCTGTGTCAGGATCCAGGTCTGCTCCTAGACATTGGATCTAGCCATTTGCTCTTATGATGGAGACGAATTTGTTAGACTGCTCCCCAACTGCGTTCTAATTTTGACACCTGATCTTTAATACCTGATGTTGCAAAAGAGGCCTGTGCCAGCCAGTGCCTGGGAAGTGTTGTCCTTGGATCTAGATGACCTTGATACACATAGCAAACAAGGTATTCATGCCTAATTACGTCCTGGATTTTAAATGATGGAGAGCTACCTTACCTGAACAATAACTGCGTCCTCCTTATTAATCTGGAACAATGGCTGGGTCCTTATTCTTACCACAGTGAAGTTAATCACTGACCAGATAAAAGAGCACATTCAGTGCATTAGGAGGCTCTTAACTTCTCGGAGAGCAAGTACTTCTCCACCTTCATGAGAACATATTGTCCCCATTGCCTGCCAAGCCTTTGTCACCAGTGTTATTACTTTATTTGTTTTTTCCTTGTGTTACTACCATTTCTACAATCAGCTGTGTGCTGTGTTCATTGGCTGTCCAAACCGTTCCTGGAGAAACTGCTGATGTTACCCTCAAACATCATCACTAGCTTAACGGGAGAATGTACTTTGCATCCCTGGAAGGCAGGCCCAGGGCGCACACAGGTTCCCGACGTATTGGCCCTGGGTGCATCTGTTTCCCGTGCAGCCTCACCTGTTGAACAGGCCAAGAATGCTCATTTGTTTGCTTATACACATGTGAATTCATGTGACTAAAGAACTGGTGTTGAAGTAAGTAGAACTTGCTTCCCATTGCCGTTTTTAAGTTAATAAAAAACAGTGTTAGCTTATTTTCAGGAATTATAGTAATGTGCAATACAGGAAAAGGAAGCATTTCAGGGTCAGCTTTAGATGTTGAAGCCAGATTGAATAAGAAGATGAAAATTAAAGAGTTTGGGTGCCAGGGTAGAAATGGAATGAGAGATTAAGTTTAATCAAAGAATTTATCATAAGCTATTTTATACCAGACCTCTAAATCCAGTACCAAAATTCTAATATGTACTAGAATAACTTATTTTAGGAATCATTTCTATAGCTGATTCTGTAGAGTCAACCTATAGTGGTCTATTTTTAATTGCTTTCCTTTTCTTTTTTCTTTTGAGTACCCTCTTCTAGTGAATTGTAATCTTTGGGTTTAGCAGTACTGAAGATTATTGATCCGAGGGGCACTCTACCACTGAACTGGACCCCCAGCTTCCCCCTTTTATTATTATTTCTTGGTTTTGGACAGCCTCACTAAGTCACTAAGTTGTACAGGTGGGGCTTGAACTTGCATCCTTCTAGCTCAGCCTCCCAGAGCGCTGGGATGACGGGGGTGTGCCACCACACCTCGCGTGTGGTTATATCTGAGATAGCTGAAATTGCAGCATGCAGTTACTACTGGTCTTCCTCCTGAACATTAATCTAAAATAATTGCATTATTATTTCTATAAATACTGAAAATATCTACTCAGCTATCTTCTTACTTTCAAGCTGTACAAAACTGGTCATGGGCTGGGTTGTAGCTCAGTGGCAGCGTGCTGGCTCCGCATGTGAGAGGCCCTGGGTTCAATCATAAGTGACAACAGCAACAAAAACTGGGTCCACATAGGCTGCTCTCTTTCGAGAGAGGAGGAGAAGGCAGAGAAGATGGGAAAGTAATTCTGGCCTTTTCGACCCAATTACCTTTGGAGTAAAATGCTTTGGCTAACTCATGAGTTTTCACAAGCAGGCTTTACTGGGACGCTTCCATACCCTTTCATTTGTGTGGCCTGTGGCTGTTTTCATGCTGCTGTAGTGGAGCAGAGTAGCTGAGATCAAGACCGTGAAGCCTGCGAATCTGAGCGTGTCTCTGCCCCTATGGAGAACAGTTTTACTGATTGTAGATTTGAACCATAAATCAGAAAAGAAATTTGTGTGCAGTAATAAAAAATACTAGTAATAGTGTTCTGTTGAGATACAGAAAATGCTGAGACACGACTTCAGTGTAACTGAATCCAAAAAGAAACTCTAGTGAAAGCCCTCTAGGTGCAGGTCTTTCAGAGTCTGTGTGCTCCTGATCCGCATCACTGTCGTATCATCTTGGGGCCGCCTCAGTGAGCTGTCCATGCAGAGAGCTCCCCTCCTCTCCCAGCAGAATAGTTACTGCTTGTGAAGATGTAGGATCTTCCTCTGTGCTTTCTTGAAGATTCCTAAATTCCATGTGATCGTGACTTTGAGGTATAACTGTATGTAATAAACCACACTGGCGTTCTCTGGAAAATTTCAAGATTTCTCCTTCCCCAAAGTTTCATGATACCCAGGCTGTGTCCAGTGGTGAATTTAGCTTCCATATTTGCCCCCGTTCAGAAAATGACTTGTTCATTCTTCTAAACTGATTAATTTACCTGTGATAATTTACAGACTCTTGATTATATGTCCTGAGAAAATAGGAAAAACATTGAGGAGCAAAAAAAAAAAAAAAAAAAAAAAAAATTGAATACCAGTTCTAAAGGTTGAAATAAATAAATAAGTAAAGCTATATCTTGAATGATTCATCAACACCAGCCAGTGAGCAGGAGAATTTGGTTCTTGATGATTTCTAATATGAACTTGTGCACCATATTTTGAGATAAATTAATCTTAGCCTGATTGGTCTAACTTGAAATGAATTTGGGGTAATAAAATCATATTAGTTCAGGAGTTAGATGAACAGCAACCTACATTTGAGTACTGGTGCTGTCATTTTCTAGCAATCCCAATGAGGGAAATGACCTGAATATTTGAGCCTCTTGGCCTTTGGCGATAATATCTGTCATATGGCTTCTATGAGGATTAAATGTACTAGGGTCCCCAGGACTCTGTTAGGCATGTAGTAGGGAATTACTGCATGTGGATCTTCACACTCTTTGCTTTTTATTTTCTAAGAGTAGGAAATAGTTGGTGGACCCGCCAAATTAGAGTTTTTAGTATTGTTGATGAGCAAAATTCAAATTAGTCAGTTCTAGTGACCAACAACTGACAATAAATGTGCTGTAATTATGCGAATGATTTACAGTCCCGACACCAACAAACGCTAAAGGGAAAATATGCCCCAGTGACAATGTGGATGATTTCTATGGAGGCTCTGACCAGTAGGACTTTCTTGGTTTATCTAAGTATCATTCGTGTTTGGATCCGGGGATCTCTTCATACCCCATGAGATACTCTTAGTGATCAGGAGTTTTGGAAAAAATAGTAATTTTTATGATAATATTTTGAAGTTATTTTGCTATTTGTAGTGATACTTCATTTTGCAGTAATCATTTTCATTGAATGTTTTCATCTAAAAGTCAGTTTCAGATCTGAAAAGATAAGCTTTGTGTGTGTGTGTGTGTGTGAGTGTGTGTGTGTGTGTATTTTTTCTTTATCTACTTTTGAGGGACACTGGTTTGTGGCATTCTGCTACTTTAGAAAGAACAGCATCATGGAGTGTAGTCACACAAGCATTAAAAGGACAGTTTCAGACCTGGCTTCTGTCATGGTGTTCTGCTCTTGTGGAATCAAACTGGCCCAGTTGGGTTACAAGAATAGAAACTAGTAGTTCATGCTAAGGGTATTTTAGAGAAAATACTTTATTTGAAAAGTGTTAAAATACTGAAATCCAGTAGTTTACTACTGCAGTACACTGAAATGTACATGTATTAAAGATCTTCCCCACATGCTCTGCTCATTTCATAATTGGCAATCCATCAGAATTTGTTTGTAAGCGGAAATGAGACATGATGGTGTGGTCTTTGCCTTCTTGTGCCTGACTTCTCTGTTTTCTCCGTGGAAGGAGTCATTCTCGTCTCCTCTCTGGCCCGTTTGCTGCCCTAGAAAGCCTGCTCGCCAGTGTCTCTGGATCGGCAGTGGCTGCTGTCCGCGGCCCCCACCCCAGGCTTGGTGTCCCCCGGAGGTCTGAGCGCCGAGGAGCCCACGCCATGTTCTGCACGAAGCTCAAGGACCTCACGATCACGGGGGAGTGTCCCTTCTCCCTCCTGGCCCCAGGGCAGGCGGCACAGGAGTCAGCAGAGGAAGCAGCAGGGAGCTCGGAGAGCGGCAAAGCCCCTGCGCCCATCTGCCAGGATGTCCCTGAGAAGAACGTGCAAGAAAGCCTCCCGCAGAGAAAGGCCAGCCGCAGCCGCGTCTACCTTCACACTTTGGCGGAGAGCATTTGCAAACTGATTTTCCCGGAGGTCAGTGCTTCCCTTTACAGATCTTAGTGGTATTTTCAAATTGTTAGAAACAAGAAAGTTTTTCGAAGGAAATGCTTAGCAAAACTGGCTTTCTCACTTTTCAGCATATAATAAACACAGAATATTTTCTTGCAATATATGAAAACACATTTAAAATCATGTTTTAAACTGTGGTTAGTCTTTGAATGCTTAACACCTTGAATTCTTGTCCAAAGCATACTGCAGTCTGACGTAATTGTGAGCAACAGCTTAATCCCCTTTGGCCACAGCTTCCTCATCTGTAAAGTGGAAGCAACACTACCCATCTCCTGGCATGTTCGTGTCAGCTAAAGTTATCGAGTCCTCAAGAGTAGGTACCTATTATTTTGAGATTAAATTCATTGAAGATAACATACTTTCTACCAGGCTTTCCTCTTCTAATTCCAAAGAGCACCATATATCCCTGGCCAGCTTGCAGAAGTGAGCATAGAAACCTCCATTTGCTTGTTAGCCCTTTGTCTGAAGACTCTTCTCAAGCCAATCTTGACTGGGGTCAGAGTGATGAGCCCCGTGATTGCCAGAGTCTCTGCATTCTCGGCGCTGAGATTTTTGAGCTCTGCAGCATGACAGCGATCTGAGGTGGGGAGTACCCTCGGCCAGTGTCTCATGAGGAAACGCTGCGAACAGGGGAGTCCCTTAGGAGAACAGCTATCTTAGGAGTAGGAGGGCCACGCAGAGCTTGTCTTGCCCTGCAGAGCTAGAGAGAAGCTGAAAATCCTTCTGAGGTCTTCCTCTCTCAGTGTTCAGTTTTATGCAAGCTCATTCTCTCTGTAAGGGTGGCCATTGATAAAATTAGAATTCACTTTTTAATTGACGTAGAACCAACTTTCTATGCCGGGCGAAGCCCTGAAGATCCCACCCTCGCTTACTCCTAGGACTAGAAGGAATTTCAGAGAGACCTTGTCTGTCCCTCAGGAAGTTCTGGAGAAGTGAGGTGACTTGACCAGAACAGTGACTCCTGGCAACAGTACAGGTTGCAGGGATGGAGAGAGAGGAGAGTTGAGATGGAGCTTGAGGGATGCAGCCACTAGATTTAGCTGAAAGCTGAGGAAGTTTATTTCAAATATGACATCATCACAGTAGTAGTTTGGCTGATGACCTTTGACATGGAAATAGTTAATTATGCTCAGCCCAGGCAGCCAGGCTAGCACAGTCTGGTGGTACAGTTCGGGAACTGGTGGCACTAGCACTGTCATGTGCAAGGGCAGAGCGAGACACACAGAGCAAGACATGGCCATTGTGGATAGCTGGCTGACCACGTGCTGTCAGCTCCTCAGGTGCAGGGTCTGGATGAGCTTGTAGCCGAGCGCTAGCCACAAGTGCAGCAAATCAGAACCACTTATTGAATGGAATGGCTGGAATTGGCTGAGTTTGCACATGCGGTAAGCCCACCTCGAGCACCGAGAGAGCCCCAGGCTCTAAGCCTGCCAGGGTCTATCTATGTTCCACAGTACTGAGTTACAAGGAGGAAAGAAGAATAGTATTAGAATTTATCCTTATGAATTAGAATATTCTTGTTGTAGAAAATATAAACACTGTAAATATGAAAACTCAATTGAAAGAGCAATTCATAAACTGTAATAATGAAATTCTTCCCTTTGAAGTTCAGCAGTGTTGCTTCCAATAGCAATTCTTCTTTTTTTTTTTGTATTAAATTCTTTTATTGGTACATTGTAGGTATACAACACAATTACATTTCTCAGTGGGAATTGTACCTTTA